>BQNB010123292.1:0-20123 GCA_026074375.1 Tanacetum coccineum
AAATGTATATTACTATAAGAGTCTTATATTAAATACTAATATAAGCTATTTTTGATTTTTAGATATAGTCATGTCGGATTTTGAGGATTCCACGGTTACATACATTGCTGTGTCCAGCCCATTTGCGGATTTGCCAGATATCGGATCACCGGGAGTCGATGGACCACCAGTGATGCCAGAGGACCCATATGCCTATGTGGTAGCTTCTTTTCAGGCCCCACCATCTCCCGATTATGTGCCGGGTCCTGAGTACCCATCTTTACTAGAGTTTGTTCTAGAGCCTGTATACCCGGAGTTCATGCCATCAGAGGATGAGATACTTCCAGCTGAGGAGCAGCCACTACCTGCTGCTATCTCACCTACTACTAAATCACCAAGTTATGTTCCTAAGTCAGATCCCGAGGAGGATCCGGAGGAGGATGATGATGAGGACCCTGAGGAGGATCCTGTCGATTATCCTGCCGACGGAGGAGACGATGGCGATGATGAGGATTAGTCATCCGATGATGATGAGGATGAGGATGTTGATATTGAGGGGGATGAGGAGGAGGAGGAGCACCCAGCTCCTGCCGACTCTACAGCTGTTGCTTTACCAGCTATTGATCAAGCCCCATCTGCTGAGGAGACTGAGCTGTTTAAGATCGACGAGTCTGCGGCCACACCACCACCACATCCTGCATACCGCGTTACTGCTAGGATATCCATCAGAGATGAGACACCGATATCACTTCCTCCTAGGGAAGAGGTTGAGAGACTTCTTGCTATGCCTACTCCACCTTCATCACCACTTTCCCCATGGTCATCACCACTTCCTCAGATAACTTCTCCACCACTACCCTCGATACTATCACCACTACCAGTATCACCACCACTACCTCAGATTCCCTCACCACCACTACCAGTATCATCACCAACACCTGTGTTATCTCCATCACCACCTGCTAGTCCTATTCGTCTATTGGGTTATCGAGCTGTGATGATCCGGCTGAGAGCTAAGGCTGCATCTACTTCCCATTCACTACCACTACCATCACCCATCATACTCTCCCACACCAAACCAGATGCACCATCATCAGGGACACCACCTTTGCATTTACTCTCTACTGGCCGTAAAGAGGACAGACCCGAGGTTACCTTACCACCTCGAAAGAGGTTAGGTATCGCTGTTGGTCCTAGATACGAGATCAGAGAGAGCTCGTCTACTGTTGCTGCTAGACCGGCTGTAGGTCTTAGGGCAGACTATGGTTTTGTTGCCACCATGGATAGGGAGATCAGGCATGATCTAGAGAGAGATGTTGGATACGGGATCACTGAATCTTGGGATGAGATAGTTGAGGCCATGCAGGGGACACCAGTAGTTACTGATGTGGTACAGTTTAGCCAGAGGATGACAGAGTTTGAGACTAGGGTTAGGTGAGACACAGACGAGGTTTATACGAGGTTGGATGATGAGAAGACTGGGCGACAGCCATTGGCTGGTCGGCTTAACATGTTGTTTAGGGAAAGGCGTACACATGCACGTACTGCTAGACTCATGAAGACTGAGGCTAGGATGTCCCGAGAGTCTTGGGGATGATCCATGGACGCGAGTGACCTTACGCGTGCAGAGGTTATGTCGCTATGTACCACAGTGTTAGCTCAGCAGTCAGAGATTGGAGAGTTATAGTCAGCGGACCGTAGGAGACAGACAGTGATTACAGAGATGCTGGAAGCGGACCACAAGAGGCAGGTACAGCTCACTAAGGCACTAAAGCTAGTGAAGAGACTACAAACTCAAATGGAAAAGTTACAGAGATAGCAGGGACCCGCTAAGGGTCCTGCACAGCCAGAGCTACCGGAGGAGGCTTGATAAGTGTAAAATACACATATCCGTTTGTACCTAAATTTACCCATTTAAACCCAAAACAGACCAAAAATGGCAAAAATATGCTTGTATTTGTGTTTTGTGTGTGCAGGTACGGATATATAAAAAATCACAAGAAAACAGTCAAAAACAAGCAACCACGGACACGAGAATCAGAAGAGTACAAAAAAAAGCCAAAGAATCAAAGCCGAAGCCAGAAAAGTCAAGCCTCAGTCAAATCCAGTCAAAGAAAAGTCAACTCATGGTCAAAGAAAAGTCAACCCGGATACCAAAAAGCCCAAAGCCCTAGCCCATTCTATTTTGTATAAACTCCAGGGACTAGTTTTGCAATTTTAGAAACCTAATTATAACTACAAAAGAGGGTAACAAAGACAAGGACCATTTGTGTCATTAACTCAAACTTCAAATTTGTTTTACCCGTTTCAGTTATAAAAGGGCGCGAAGTCGTTGTTACTATTTATCGTCTCCCCCACTTTCACCCATCAGTAAAATCATAGGGCAAATATGAATTGAAGGTTTAAATGGGTAATTCAAGTGCTAAATAATGACATGGCAGAGTCATTTCATCATCAAAGCTTCCTATTGGTCAAGACCACAAAGAGAGGATTACGGGCTATGTAAAGAAAGCACAAGAGAAAGGAATTTTTACACTAATTTCACTCTCAGAAGAAACACAACATGTCACATCACAGATTGCCACGCTGGCAATCCGTGTGTGCACATATGTGATCCAACGACTCTTAATTATTTGGCAATGATTGGAAATTTGGAAGGCCATGATTGAATGGAGTGGGCAGCAAGGCTAGAAGCTTCTCTACATGCTATAAATAGTCTTCACCCTTCACACACATTCACTATCTAGGAGTAGGAGTAGCTTAATAGTTTTAGCTTAATTATGTAATTTCTTTTTTAAAAACCATGTAATCAAGTTTTCTAGTTAATGAAATTAATGTTTTGCTTTTAAATAATCTGTCTCAATTATTTACAAGTTTTCATTTAAGCCTTATTTTCTTTACTCTTGCTTAAAAGCTACCATAAGCTACTCAAAAGCTCTTATAAGTCTATAAGCTTATAAGAGAGTTTAATTCAGATCCTAACCTACTTTAATCCCTAAAAACAGCTTAAGTACTCAATTCCTTTGCATTTTTTTTGAATTTACGAGTTTTATGGAAGGAAGCCAAATATAGGAAGGGCTCTCATAGACCAATACAACGGGCTTATCTAAATAAGGCCATAGCTGTAGATTAAGCTCAAATGAAGCATAGCTTCTGTATTTTTAGCCCCCTGCAGCCCTAACACAAAGTAAGTTTCTTTTAAAATTTTCCTTTTGCCTTAATTTCTAGCTTAAATAATTAGTATATATGTGCTTATAGTTTGAGATTTACATAATTGCATAAAATAATGCTTATATTTTCTGCTTATTTTTTTCTTATTTGTTCTTATTAGTTAATTATTTACCTTTGTTTTTAGCTTATTAGTTATAAGAAACTTAGTAATTCCAATTCTGTCATAAACTATAATAAGCCAAAAATATTAGTTTAAAGTATGGAAGATCTTAGATCTTAGCTTTTTCATCAGCTAATGATTAATGTTCATTAAACTAGTTTTAAGGTAGTTTATAATCTGGTAATCAAGTTAGGGTAGGTAGATTTCATTTCCTTAGCTATAAAACTGAAAGGAGTGTTTGGGTTTAGCTACTTTGACCTCAAAAAGTCAAAGTAAGCTCTTGAATTTAGTTAAGTCAGCTTCAAAACTACCTTATAGATCATATAGGAGAGGCAAATTTTTAAAAGGTTAAGTTTTGCAAAAATCAATAAGTTTGGGCTTATTTCATCTTTTCAGCACCAGGGCACTTTATACCTTTCTTTTAGCTATTGAATATTTGATCTAAGCCTTCAAGGGTTTAGATCTTGCTTGTTCTTCAGGTTGCACGACTTAAAATAAGTGTGTTACTAGTAGTAGTAGCCTTAAGGAACCTGCACAAGTGTATGCTTGATTTACCAATTGCACCAGCAGTAATAACATTAGTTAGTACTGCTGATGTTTAAGCCCCAATTTAAGCCATCAAATTTAAGATCTAGTAGCTTACCTTTTAGTATTTTATAGTCTAGTTACAGCTTAATAGAGATTAAGTCTTAGATTTTATTTTCTAGCCTATTGTCCTAGCTTAATGTTGCTGTCAAAAGTTACTATAATAGATAAAAAGCCAAAAACAATAGGTTAAGATTCTAGTTTCTTAAAATTTGAATTCTAGCTTAAGATAGCTAATTTTATTGCTTAAATAGATAGTTAACAAGTTGTTTTTTTTTAGGTTCTCAAAAGCTTAGTGTTTATCAAATTCAGCTTATTGAGCTTTTTAGCTTAATTTGATTTTGTGCACTATGGCTTATTTCTGAGTTTGCATTTTGAAGATCCTTTATTTCAGCTTTAATCTAGTGTTTTAATCTCAATTTTCTTTTCATAAATAGATTAAGCACTTCATAAGCTTTCCAAATCATCTTTTGCTTTCAAGTTTGAGCTTATTTTGAGCTTAATGCAGCTTATAAAGTAAAATCAAAGGGAAACCCCTTTCACTGTAAACAGCTTATTAATAAGCTGTTCTTGAGCTTATTTGTGGTTTTCAGCTCAAGGTGTTTTTGTTAAATATTTCACTGTCCAACTTGTATATCTACAAGTTGTTGGTTTTTAATAAGTTTATTTATGATAAAAGCAGATTTAATAAATCCACCTATTATTTAATTGGGCTTTAATAGACCCTTTGTTGCAATCGGGTTGAGCCTCAGGGTAATTAGTGAAACTTTTAAGATTTATTAGTTTTCTTCGTTAGTCCTTTTTGTTTACACTGTTAGTCCTTTAAGGACTAACTCCATTAGTCCTCAGTTAAGTCTATGTTAGTTTAATAATTTTCAAACATTGCATACATACAAAGGGATTTTCACTGGACATACATACATACACTACTTGTTGCTTAGTTCGGTTAAGACTAAGATGCATTCATGATTGATATACATGTTATGATATAAATGTATATTACTATAAGGGTCTTATATTAAATACTAATATAAGCTATTTTGGATTTTCAAATACAGTCATGTCAGATTCAGATGAATCCACGATTACATAAACAAAGGTATCCAGTCCGTTCGAGGGCTTATCAGACATTAGATCAACATGAGTTGTTGGACCTAAGCACGAGGGACTACCATGGATGCTAGATGACTCGTATGTGCAGGTCGCCTTACAGGCCCCGCCATCACCAGACTACATACCTGGCCCCGAGGAGCCACAGTTACCACCCCATAACATACGACCTACCTCCTATCCATGGTGAATTACACCCTAGGAGTCAACTCCTTAAAAAGCCTTTACATCATTAACCACCCCTAACACCTCTACTGAAAGGGAAGAATCTTGAAAAAAGCTAAAGTTAACCAACCTGGCAAAGTCTTACTTGCATAATCACATGTCTAAATAAGCTAAGATTAAGTAAGCCCCTCGCTAATCACCTAACCCTAGCCATAAATATCCCTAACCAGACTTTGTCCCAGAGCCGGTATATCCTGAGTATATGCCGCAGGAGGACGAGGTGCTTCCGGTTGAGGAGCAGCCACTGCCTGCTGCTGCCTCACCCACTGCTCAGTCACCAGATTATGTTCCGGAGTCCGATTCTGAGGAGGATGACGGCGAGGACCCTAAGGAAGATCATGTCGATTATCCTGCCGACGGGGGGAGAAGACCGGATATGAGGATGATCCATCTGATGGATTATGAGGAAGGAGTTTTGATATAGATGCTGATGAACAAGGAGAGAGGAAGCACCAACACTCCTGCAGACTCCATAGCTGTCTCTTTAACCAGTGCTCCATTACAGATCCGTTTAAGACTTACGAGTCCAGCGGCCACACCACCACCACAGCCTGCATATATATCGCGTTACAGCTAGGATTTTCCTATCCAGCTCCAGTACCTATAGCAGTTTGGTCTGATGCAGAGGTTGCCAGACTTCTCGCTATATTTACTCCACCATCATCACCACTTTCCCCATGGTCATCACCACTTCCCAAGATTCCTTCTCCACCACTACCCCCGATACTATCACCACTACCAATATCACTACCACTACCTCAGATTCCCTCACCACCACTACAGTATCATTACCAGTACCTGTGTTATCTTCATCACCACCTGCTAGTCCTATTCGTCCGTTGGGCTATCGAGCTACGATGATCCGGCTGAGAGCCGAGGCCGCATCTACTTCCCATCACTACATAATCCACCACCCAACATACTCCTCCCACACCAGACCAGATGCACCATAATCAGGACACCACCTTTGCATTTACTCTCTACTGGCCGTAAAGAGGACAGACCCAAGGTTACCATTACCTACCTCTCGAAGAGTTAGTATCGCTTTGGACCCTAGATACGAGATCATGAGATCTCATCTGACTGTTGCTGTTAACCGGGCCTGTAGTCCTTAGGGCAGACTATGGTTTAGTTGCCCACCATGGATAGGGAGACCAGCATGATCTAGAGAGAGATATTGGATATTACGGGATCACTGAATCTCGGAGATATAAGTTGAGGCCATGCAGGGGACACCAGTAGTTACTGATGTGGTACAGTTTAGCCAGAGGATGACAGAGTTTGAGACTAGGGTTAGGCGAGACACAGACGAGGTTTATATGAGGTTGGATGATGAGAAGACTGGGCGACAGCCATTGGCTGGTGGGCTTAACATGTTGTTTAGGGAAAGGCGTGCACATGCACGTACTGCTAGACTCATGAAGACTGAGGCTAGGATGTCCCGAGTGGCTTGGGGATGATCCATGGACGCGAATGACCTTACGCATGCAGAGGTTATGTCGCTATGCACCACAGTGTTAGCTTAGCAGTCAGAGATTAGAGAGTTATAGTCAGCGGACCGTAGGAGACAGACAGTGATTACAGAGATGCTGAAAGCGGACCACAAGAGGCAGGTACAGCTCACTAAGGCACTAAAGCTAGTGAAGAGACTACAAACTCAAATTGCAAAGTTACAGAGATAGCAGGGACCCGCTCAGGGTCCTGCACAGCCAGAGCTACAGGAGGAGGCTTGATAAGTGTAAAATACACATATCCGTTTGTACCTAAATTTACCCATTTAAACCCAAAACAGACCAAAAATGGCAAAAATATGCTTGTATTTGTGTTTATGGTGGTGTGGCAGGTACGGAATATATAAAAAATCACAAGAAAACAGTCAAAAACAAGCAACCACGGACACGAGAATCAGAAGAGTACAAAAAAAGCCAAAGAATCAAAGCCGAAGCCAGAAAAGTCAAGCCTCAGTCAAATCCAGTCAAAGAAAAGTCAACTCATGGTCAAAGAAAAGTCAACCCGGATACCAAAAAGCCCAAAGCCCTAGCCCATTCTATTTTGTATAAACTCCAGGGACTAGTTTTGCAATTTTAGAAACCTAATTATAACTACAAAAGAGGGTAACAAAGACAAGGACCATTTGTGTCATTAACTCAAACATCAAATTTGTTTTACCCGTTTCGGTTATAAAAGGGCGCGAAGTCGTTGTTACTATTTATCGTCTCCCCCACTTTCACCCATCAGTAAAATCATAGGGCAAATATGAATTGAAGGTTTAAATGGGTAATTCAATTGCAACTAATGACATGGCAAGAGTCATATTCATCATCAAAGCATCCTATTAGTCAATAACCACAAAGAGAGGATTACGGGCTATGTAAAGAAAGCACAAGAGAAAGGAATTTTTACACTAATTTCACTCTCAGAAGAAACACAACATGTCACATCACAGATTGCCACGCTGGCAATCCGTGTGTGCACATATGTGATCCAACGACTCTTAATTATTTGCAATGAATTGGGAAATTTGGAAGGCCAAGATTGAATGGAGTGGGCAGCAAGGCTAGAAGCTTCTCTCTACAAGCTATAGAATAGTCCTTCTTCAACCCTTACACCACATTCACTATCTAGGAGTAGGAGTAGCTTAATAGTTTTAGCTTAATTATGTAATTTCTTTTTTAAAAACCATGTAATCAAGTTTTCTAGTTAATGAAATTAATGTTTTGCTTTTAAATAATCTGTCTCAATTATTTACAAGTTTTTGTTTAAACCTTATTTTCTTGCTTAAAAGCTACCATAAGCTACTCAAAAGCTCTTATAAGTCTATAAGCTTATAAGAGAGTTTAATTCAGATACCTAAACCTATACTTTAATCCCTAAAAACAGCTTAAGGTACTCAATTTCCCTTTGCATTTCGGATTTATGAGTTTTTTTTGAGAAGGAGAGCCAATTAAAGGAAGGGCTCTCATGGACATACTAAGGCTTATTCCTAAATCACCAGAGACGGTAGATTAAGCTCAATTGAGCATAGCTTCTGTTAGCTGAAGCACAAAGTAAGTTTCCTTTTAAATTTCCTTTTGCCTTTAATTTCTAGCTTAAATAATTGTAATATTGCTTATTAGTTTAGATTTACTTAATTGCTTAAAATAATTGCTTATTTCTGCTTATTTTTCTTTATTTGTTCTTATTAGTTATTAGTTTACATTTGTTTTTAGCTTATTAGTTATAAAACTTAGTATTTCCAATTCTGTCATAAAACTATAAAAAGCCAAAAATATTAGTTAAAGTTAGTGTAGATCTTAGATCTTAGCATTTTCAGCTATTGATTAATGTTCATTAAGCTAGTTTAAGGTAGTTTATAATCTGGTAATCAAGTTAGGGTAGGTAGATTTCATTTCCTTAGCTTAATCAAAACTGAAAGGAGTGTTTGGGTTTAGCTACTTTGACCTCAAAAAGTCAAAGTAAGCTCTTGAATTTAGTTAAGTCAGCTTCATTCTACCTTATAATCATTAGGAGAGGCAATTTTAAAGGTTAGTTTGCAAAAATCAATAAGTTTGGGCTTATTTCATCTTTTCAGCACCAGGGCACTTTATACCTTTCTTTTAGCTATTGAATATTTGATCTAAGCCTTCAAGGGTTTAGATCTTGCTTGTTCTTGGTTTGCACACTTAAAATAAGTGTGTTAAAAGTAGTAGTAGCCTTTAGGAGAGCCTGCACAAGTGTATGCTTGATTTACCAATTGCACCAGCAGTACTAACATTAGTTAGTACTGCTGATGTTTAAGCCCCAATTTAAGCCATCAAATTTAGGATCTAGTAGCTTACCTTTTAGTATTTTATAGTCTAGTTATAGCTTAATAGAGATTAAGTCTTAGATTTTATTTTCTAGCTTATTGTCCTAGCTTAATGTTGTTGTCAAAAGTTACTATAATAGATAAAAAGCCAAAAACAGTAGGTTAAGATTCTAGTTTCTTAAAATTTGAATTCTAGCTTAAGATAGCTAATTTTATTGCTTAAATAGATAGTTAACAAGTTGTTTTTTTTAGGTTCTCAAAAGCTTAGGTTCCAATTCAGCTTATTGAGCTTTTTAGCTTAATTTGATTTTGTGCACTATTGCTTATTTCTTGAGTTTGCCATTTTGATCTTTAATTTCAGCTTTAATCTAGTGTTTTAATCTCAATTTTCTTTTCATAAATAGATTAAGCACTTCATAAGCTTTCCAAATCATCTTTTGCTTTCAAGTTTGAGCTTATTTTGAGCTTAATGCAGCTTATAAAGTAAAATCAAAGGGAAACCCCCTTTCACTGTAAACAGCTTATTAATAAGCTGTTCTTGAGCTTATTTGTGGTTTTCAGCTCAAGGTGCTTTTGTTAAATTTGTTCACTCCAACTTGTTCTACAGTTTTGGTTTTATAAGTTTTTTATGATAAGCAGTTTTAAAAATCCACCTTATTATTGGGCTTAATAGGACCATTGTTGCAATCGGGTTGAGCCTCAGGGTAATTAGTGAAACTTTTAAGATTTATTAGTTTTCTTCGTTAGTCCTTTTAGTTTACACTGTTAGTCCTTTAAGGACTAACTCCATTAGTCCTCAGTTAAGTCTATGTTAGTTTAATAATTTTGATTAATTAATTAGGTTTAGATTTTAATTAGTTTAATTAAAGTTTAATAAAATAGTAAAAATTAGGGCTTTTATTTTTATAAAATTTCTGCACATTTTCTTTATTTAGTGTAATTTTTATAAAAATTTTAGGATTAATATTTTTATTATTTTTAAGTTTTTAATTAGTTTAAATCTTAAAAAAATCATATTTAAAAATCTAAAAAGTCAAAAATAGTAATTCTTTTTTTCTAAAATTTTCTTTTTACTTGTTTTATTTTATAAAAATATAATTTCAATGATTTTCATTTTTTTTAATTTTTAGGATTTAATTAGATTACATTAGTTTTTAATTCATAATAAATTCAAAAATAATCAAAAAAATGTTTTTCTTTTTCCTAAAATTTTCTTTTGTCCTATCTTTGGTTTAGAAATTTAGTTTGCATTTTTAGGGTTTAAAATTTAGTAGGCTTGCTTACTTGTCGCGTTTTAATTATTTCCCGTATTAGTTAATTGTTTAATTGTTTTTAATTGTCCATTTTAGTTGTTGCTTTAGATTATCAAATCGTCCATTTGCTTATTCAAATCATAATCCAGACTTAAATGAGGATTCAATTTCACTAGTCGTTGGGGAAACGACCCGGGTGATCATACTTGCCCGGTTTAATATACGTATTATATATTATATTATATATATTTTTGAGAGTGGATTTTCCTTAGGGAATTTTCTTAATTGCTCTTTGAATTAATATATTTTATATATATACTTTAGGTATATAAAACTTACACACCAAGGCTGGTAGCAGTTCTTAGATTCTGTTATCGCTAGTTATTTTGTACAGCCTACTACGTATTACGGGTAACTCCCGGTTAGTATGGCTTTAGGTTGTATATATTCTTTTATCTTGTAACCTAATCATTGTGATTGTTTTGTATCTGAACCAATCATGTATGTTTTCCAATTATATATGGAATGGTGGTATTATGTCATGTCTGTAATCGAATTTATTATGAATGAATGTTGATTTAGCTACATCATTGTTAATTTTAATTCAGTTGTGCATTTCACTGTGTGATGTGATCTCATTTTACTTATTGGGTATATGTCATGTCATGGTTATGATTTTATGAAATCTAACGGGTATTATATTTTTTTGTGATTTGAAGAAAATGGCACCAAAGAGAAGGACCATGAGGTTAAACCCAGAAACAACACCAGCCGCAACAGCCGCCACCACTACCACTATCACTAATACCCAACTTTAGGCAATGATTGACCAAGGCGTTACTGCCGTTTTGGCAGAACGTGATGCAAACACAAATGGCGTCGACAGCCACAATTCAGGAACAGGTGCTAGGAGAAATGAGCGAGCCACTCGTGAGTGCACTTACCCAGACTTCATGAAGTGCCAACCTCTAAATTTTAAAGGCACAGAAGGAGTTTTCGAATTGACTCAATGGATTAATAAAATGGAAACTGTGTTCCGCATAAGCAACTGTTCTGTGGAAAACCAAATCAAGTTCTCCACTTGTACTCTTCTGGGAAATGCTCTAACGTGGTGGAACTCCCACGTTAGGACTGTTGGTAATGACATTGCTTATGCAATGACCTAGACTAAACTAAAGAAGAAAATGACTGACAAGTACTGCCCAATGACCGAGATTAAGAAACTCAAAGTCGAACTGTAGAAATTGGCACTGCTGTATGGTAGAATGTTTCCTGAAGAATCTGATAAGATTGACAAATATGTCGGTGGCTTACCCGACATGATCCACGAAAGTGTAGTAGCATCCAAGCCTAAGACAATGCAAGAGGCAACTAAAATGGAAATCAAAGTGATGGATAAGAGAATCCGTACTTTTGCTGACCGTCAGACAGAGAACAAGAGAAAGTAAGATAATAACCAACAACCACAACAACAACACCAAAACAAGAGGCAGAACACCGGTAGGGCTTATGCTACAGGGACTGTTGAGAAGAAACAATATGGGGGATCTAAACCCCTATGCTCAAAATGCAACTATCACCACGATGGTCCATGTGCTCCTAAATGCCACAAATGCAACAAAGTTGGTCATTTTGCCCGTGATTATAGGAGTACAGCAAGTGCCAACAATGCAAACAACCAGAAGGGCACTGGGTCGGGCCAGAGACCTGCTTGTTATGAGTGTAGAGTTCAGGGACATTTTAAGAGGGAATGTCCAAAGCTGAAAAACAACAACAATCTTGGTAACCAAGTTGGAGGTGGCAATGCTCCAGCCAAGGCGTATGCGGTAGGGCATGCAGGGAAAAATCCAGACTCCAACGTCGTGACGGGTACGTTCCTTATAAACAACCGCTATGCTTCTATCTTATTTGATACTGGTGCCGATAGGAGTTTTGTATCCACTGCATTTAGCTCCTAAATTGATATCACACCAACTGCATTAGATTACTATTATGACGTTGAACTAGCCGACGGGAGAATAATTGGGTTGAACACTATCCTTAGGGGTTGTACATTAAATATCCTGAACCACCCATTCAACATAGACTTAATGCCCGTAGAACTTGGTAGTTTCGACGCTATAATTGGTATGGATTGGTTGGTAAGGTACTAAGCAATCATTGTGTGTGCCGAGAAGATCGTTCGTATCCCTTGAGGAAATGAAACATTAATTGTTTACGATGACGGAAGCAACTGGGGACACGAGGCTCATCTGCACATTATCTCGTACACCAAAATACAAGAATACATGCTAAAAGGATGTCCAGTCTTTTTGGCAAACGTTAATACAAAGGAGACTGAAGACAAGTCGGAGAAGAAGCGACTTGAGGATGTACCAATCGTCCGGGATTTTCCTGATGTATTCCTTGAGGACTTGCCGGGTCTTCCTCCGACTCGACAAGTGGAATTTCAAATCAATTTGATACCTGGTGCTGCACCCGTAGCTCGGGCGCCTTATGGATTGGCACCTTCTGAAATGAAAGAGTTGTCGGATCAACTAAAAGAACTATCTGACAAAGGCTTTATAAGACCTAGTTCCTCACCATGGGGAGCTCCAGTCTTGTTTGTCAAGAAGAAGGATGGATCATTTCGAATGTGCATTGATTACCGAGAATTGAATAAATTGACAGTGAAGAACCGTTATCCGCTCCCAAGAATTGATGATTTATTTGATCAGCTTCAAGGGTCGAGTGTCTACTCAAAGATCGACCTAAGGTCAGATTATCACCAACTGAGGGTTCGAGAAGAATACATTTCAAAAACCGCTTTCAGAACTCGTTACGGCCATTATGAATTTCAAGTTATGCCATTTGGTTTGACAAACGCACCTGCCGTATTCATGGACCTTATGAATCGGGTGTGCAAACCATATCTGGATAAATTCATGATCGTCTTTATTGATGATATTCTAATATATTCGAAGAACAAGCAAGAGCACGAAGAACACCTTAAGTTAATCTTAGAGTTGCTTAAGAAAGAGGAGTTGTATGCCAAGTATATTAGAAAGTTTAGATTTACTTTAATTGCTTAAAATAATTGGCTTGATTTTTGCTTATTTTTGCTTTATTTTGTTGGTAATTAGTGATTAGGTTTAACTCATTTGTTTTTAGCTCTTCAGTCGTTATTAATACTTAGTTTTTCCACATTCTGTCATAAAACTATATAAAAGCTCACAATAATATTAGTTAAAGTTAGTGTAGGTCTTAGAATTTAGCATTTTCAGCTATTGATTAACTGTTCAGTAGAGCTGTTTTAAAGGTTTAGTGTATAATCTGGTAATCAAGTTTGGGTAGGTAGATTTCATTTCCCTTAGCTTAATCAAAGAACTGAAAGGGATGTGTTGGGTTTTCTTAGCTACTTTGACCTCAAAAAGTCAAAGTAAGCTCTTGAATTTAGTTAAGTCAGCTTCATTCTACCTTATAATCATTAGGAGAGGCAATTTTAAAGGTTAGTTTGCAAAAATCAATAAGTTTGGGCTTATTTCATCTTTTTCAGCACAGGGCAATGTATGTACCTTTCTATTAGCTTTTGAATATTTGATCTATTGCCTTCAAGGGTTTAGATCTTGTGTTCTTGGTTGCCACACCTTAAAATAAGTGTTTAAAGTAAGTTAGTTGTAGCTTTAGGAGAGCTGCACAAGTGTATGCTTTGATTTAACACTGTGACACCTAGCATAAGTACCTAGTGTTAGTACTAATTGCTGATGTTAAGCCACAATTTAAGCCATCAAAATTTAGGATCTAGTTAGCATTACCTTTGTAGTACCTTTTATAGTCTAGTTATAGTCTTAGAAGAGATAAAGTATTAGATTTTTATTTTCTAGGCTTATTGTCTAGCTCTGTTAGTGTTGGTGGTCTCAAAAGTTACTATAATAGATAAAAAATAAAAAAAGAAGCCCAAAACAGTAGGTTAAGATTCTAGTTTCTTAAAATTTAAATTCTAGCTTAAGATAGCTAATTTTGTTGCTTAAATAGATAGTTAACAAGTTTTTTTTTTTAGGTTCTCAAAAGCTTAGGTTCCAATTCAGCTTATTGAGCTTTTTAGCTTATTTGATTTTGGTGACGCACTATTGCTTTTATTCTGAGTTTGCCATTTTTGATCTTTAATTTCAGTCTCCTTAATCTAGTGATTTATCTCAATTTTTTCTTTGCATATAGATTAAGCACTTCATAAGCATTTCACAAATTCATCTTTTGCTTCTCATAGTTTGAGCTTATTTTGAGCTTAATGCAGCTTTATAAGTAACAATCAAAGGGAAACCCCCTTTCACTGTAAACAGCTTATTAATAAGCTGTTCTTGAGCTTATTGTGGTTTTTAGCTCAAGGTGCTTTTGTTAAATTTGTTCACTCCAACTTGTTCTACGAGTTTTGCTGTTTATAAGTTTTTTGATAAGCAGTTTTAAAAAATCCACCTTCCCCCCTATTATTGGGCTTTATAGGGGACCTTTGTGTTGCAATCGAGTGAGCCTCAGGGTATATTAGTGAAAAACTTTAGATTTATTAGTTTTTCTTCGTTAGTCCTTTTTGTTTACCATTGTTAGTCCTATAGACTAACTCCATTAGTCCTTCAGTAAGTTCTATGTTTGTTTAATAATTATGGATTAAATAATTTGGGTTAGATTTTAATTAGTTTAATTTATAAGTTTAATTAAAATTAGTAATAAAATTAGGGCTTTTATTTTTATTAATATTCTGCACATTTCCTGTATTTAGTGTTATTTTTATAAAAAATTTAGGATTAATATGTTTTGTATTATTTTCTAGGTATGTTAAGTTGTTTTTTTAATTTAGTTTAATCTATAAAAAAATATTCATTTATTTAAAAATCTAGAAAAAGTATCAAATAGATAGGTATGATTTTTTTCTAAAAGTTTTCTTTTTTGACTTGTTTTATTTATGAAAATTATAATTTCAATGATTTTCATGTTTTTTTTTTTATTTTAGGAGATTTTATTCGATAGATCGCATTAGTTTTTAATTCATAATAAATTCAAAAATAATCTAATGAAAATGTTTTTTCTTTTTCTCCTTAAAAATTGTTCTTTTGTTACCTATCTTTGTTTAGTATTTAGTTTGCTTTGTTTAGGGTTTTAAAAATTTCGTAGGGCTTGCATTACTTGTGCGTTTTATTATATTTCGCCGTAGTTAGTTAATTGTTTAGTATTGTTTTTTTAATTGTCCATTTTCAGTTGTTTTGCTTTAGATTCTCAAATCGTCCGATTTGCTCTATTAAATCATAATCCAGACGTTAAATGAGATTCAATTTCACTTGTCGTGTAGGAAACGGACTCGGGTGTTCATTACTTGCACCGTTTAATATACTGTTATTATATATTATTATTAATATTATTTTTGAGAGTGGATTTTCTCTTAGGGAATTTTCTATTAATGGGCTGGTTTGAATTTCAATATAGTTTGTATTATTAGTAGACTTTAGTATATAGAAAACTTACACACCAGGCTCTTTGGGTAAGCGTTCTTAGATTCGGATTATCGCTTAGTTATTTTTTGTTACAGCGCTACTACGTATTACTGTGTATATCTCCCTGGTTAGTATGGCTTGTAGCGTTGTATATATTCTTTATCTGGTAACCTATATCATCTGTGATTGTGTTGTATCTGAGCCATCATGATTGTTTTTCCAAAATATATATGGAGATGGTGGTATATGTCTGTCTGTTGATGCGATATTTATAATGAATGAAGTGTTGATGTTGCTACGATCATTGTGGCTTAATTTTAATTCATGTTGTGAATTTCCACTGTATGATTGTGATATCATTTTTACTTATTGGATGTAATTGTCATGTCATGTTAGTGATTTTATGAATTCTAACGGGGTAATACTTATTTATCTTGTGATTAAAGAGAAAATGGCACCTCAAAGAGAAGGAACACGAGGATAAACCCAAAGAAACAACCGCCGCGCAACAGCCGCCAACCACTAACCAACTGTCACTAGATGCCAACTTCAGGCAATGGTTGACCAGGCGTTTCTGTCGTTTTGGCAGAGCGTGATGCAAAACACGAAATGCGGTCGACAAGCCACAATTCAGGAAAAGGTGCTAGGTGATATATTCAGCGAGCACTCGTTGAGTACACTTAGCTAGAACTTCATGAAGGTGCCAACACTCTAAATTTCAAAGGGTCACAGAAAAGGGAGTTGTCGAATTAACTCAATGGATTAGCGAAAATGGAAAACTGTTGTTTCGTTATAAGCAAATTGGTTCTGTTGGGAAAACCAAAACAAGTTCTCTACTTGTAATCTTTCGGAAAATGCTCTAGAACGTGTGTGAAACTCGCTCACGTATAGGACTGGTTCAGTAATGACAATGCTTATGCAATGACCTTGGACTGGCACTAAAGATGGAAATGAAATGATAAGTATTGCCCATGGGACCGAGAGAGATTAAGAAACTCGAAGTCAGAAACTGTAGGATTGAAAGTTGAAAGGTTACCGAATGTAATAGGTTACGCAACACCTACCGTTTTCTAGGAACTGGAACTGCTATGATTAGTGTTGTGTATAATGTTTCATTACTAATCTGAAATATTTTAATTAAGCTTTGGCTTACCAACATGATTCTTTAAATTATTAGCATCCAATCTCTACAATTCCCTTCCCATCCAATCCCACCCCTATAATACTTCTCCACTCAATATCAACCTAACTCCTATCCCCATTCCCTCCTCACAACCCTCCCCCCCCCCCCCCTCGTCCCCATACTTTAACATCATCTTTTATCAATCTCCCCCCCCCCCCCCCCCCACCCAACAACACCATATTTTATTAATAATTAATTCTTTACCCCCACTAATTCAATAACAATAATATCTATCATTTTTATCTAATTCCCCCAATCATCACCACAACAAATCTCTACATCCTCTATTACTCCCCCCCCCCCCACTAGCACCCTTATTTTCCCATCAATAATACTTTTAATGAACTATTCCCCCCCCACCACCCAAAAAAAACAAACCTCCATAAAATTCTAAACACTACCTTTAAAACACCCCCCCTATACCTACCATCCAAACCCACACCACACAATCTCACAATATTAACCATCATTTGTCCTGATCTCATTCTATCACTAGTCACTCACACCCCCTATATATACCCCCTCATACATATCAACCCATCCCATCCCCAACTTCTCCACACACTCCCACACTCTCTTCCTGTACTTCCTTATGCATCATCCACCCCCCTCTTTCATTAGAGAGATTTATCTTCATACCTAGATCCCCCTACATAACCAACGCGTTCATAATATAGTGTAGATTGTCACTTTCCAAACTCTTTCCTACCATATCCTCCCCCCCACTTTACCTCACGCTCTCGCGCACCGCGCTATATCGTTCCGACTCGCGTGTGTCTGTGACAAGAGAGAGACTTTTCTACATAGATAACCACTTGCAGCATACACATCACACATAGACGTCGCACCTAACATTCTCTCTATATGTGTGTGTGTGTCCATCTCGCCTCTTCTCACATAAGAATAACGCACCACTCACGCGCGGTTCTATCTAATAAGATATATAACTCTTATATATATATATTTCACCTCTCTCGATAAGATATATATATATAGAGATAGTACACTATCGATACACGCACTACTTAGAGACATCCAATCACGTCCTATCTATCTCTTAGCGTCTCTACTCTCACTATATCCCAACTAGAGAGATAATCGCATCTCAGCTCATCATAAACACCATCCCCAACCCAAACCCCACTCTCATCAATCCCTTAATAACTTTCGACCTAAACCCCTCTATAATAACAACTGTTCATCAATTCCAATTTATTTTCCCTACCCCCCTCCTCCAATATATTCATCGCATCACTACTGACGCATCAGCCGCTCATCCCCCAAACTATATATAATCTTGATGTCGTATTAGAGTTATATATAGACCTCTTTGATACTGCACATACTCTCCGTACACGTCTCCATCCCCAAAGCCCCCTCTCTACTCGCGCACAATCGTGTACTAGACCGTATTTTGGCAAACGTTTATACAAAGGAGACAGAAGACAGTCAGAGAAGAAGCATCTGAGGATCTGTACAATTCGGACAGGATTTTCCTGATGTATTCCTTGAGGACTTGCCGGGTCTTCCTCTGACTCAACAAGTGGAATTTCAAATCGATTTGATACCTGGTGTTGCACCCGTAGCTCAGGCACCTTATCGATTGGCACCTTCTGAAATGAAAGAGTTGTCGGAGCAACTAAAAGAACTATCTGACAAAGGCTTTATAAGACCTAGTTCCTCACCCTGGGGAGCTCCAGTCTTGTTTGGAAAGAAGAAGGACGGATCGTTTCGAATGTGCATTGATTACCGAGAATTAAACAAACTGACGGTGAAGAACCGTTATCCGCTCTCAAGAATTGATGATTTATTTGATCAGCTTCAAGGGTCGAGTGTCTACTCGAAGATCGACCTAAGGTCAGGTTATCACCAACTGAGGGTTCGAGAAGAAGACATTCTGAAAACCGCTTTCAGAACTCGTTACGGCCATTATGAATTTCAAGTTATGCCATTTGGTTTGACAAACGCACCTGCCGTTTTCATCAACCTTATGAATTGGGTGTGCAAACCATATCTGGATAAATTTGTAATTGTCTTTATTGATGATATTCTGATATATTCGAAGAACAAACAAGAACACGAAGAGCACCTTAAGTTAATTTTAGAATTGCTTAAGAAAGAGGAGTTGTATGCTAAAATTTCCAAGTGTGAATTTTGGATTCCTAAAGTACAGTTCCTCGGTCACGTGATTGACAGCCAGGGTATTCACGTGGACCCCGCCAAGATCAAATCCATTAAAGATTGGGCATCTCCTAAGTCACCAATGGAGATTCGTCAATTTTTAGGTCTTGCTGGGTATTATCGAAAGATTCTTTCAAGGATTTTCGAGATTGCCAAACCAATGGGACCAAGCTCACGCAAGAGAAGGTCAAGTTTGATTGGAGGTCACAAACAAGAAACAGCGTTCAGTTGTTGAAGCAATAAGTTGTGTTAGTGCACAATTTGGCTGTACCTGATGGAAGCGAAGATTTTTTCGTATACTGCGATGCTTCAGTCAAGGGTTTGGGCGTTGTGGTGATGCCACAAGATGAGAAGGTGATTGCTTATGCATCACGCCAACTGAAAATTCATGAGAAGAACTATATGACTCATGATTTGGAACTTGGAGCGGTAGTGTTTTCTCTGAAACTCTGGAGACACTATTTGTACGAAACCAAGTGTACGGTGTTCACGGATCACAAGAGTCTACAACACATTCTTAATCAAAAGGAACTGAATATGATGCAGTGTCGTTGGTTAGAATTGAGGATTGTGATCATGCACGAGTCCCACAAGTCAAAGTATTCTATCCATCCGGGTTCTGAAAAGATGTACCAAGACATGAAAAAGCTATATTGGTTGCCCAATATGAAGGCAAACATCGCCACCTATGTTAGTAAATGTTTGACTTATGCCAAGGTCAAGGCAGAACATCAAAGGCCATCATGATTGTTGGTACAACCCGATATACCTCAATGGAAATAGGACAACATCACTATGGATTTTGTCACAAAGCTTCCTAGGTCGTCACAAGGTTACGACACCATTTGGGTGATTCTTGACCGACTCACTAAGTCCGCAATCTTTGTACCGATGAGAAAGACTGATCCGATGGATAAACTTGCAAGAATGTACCTAAAGGGTTGGTCAAGCAGAGAATGCAAGCTGCTCGCGATCGACAAAAGAGTTACGCGGATTTAAAGCGTAAATCGATGGAATTTCAGGTTGG
>BQNB010123293.1:0-20122 GCA_026074375.1 Tanacetum coccineum
CCAATTTAGGGTTTTTGTTTTTCTTGATCTATTACTTTGAATCTTGCTTATTCAAAGTATATTGCAAGGTTACGGGTTTAAGAACTAGCATCCAAGGGGTATACGGTGAAGTGTAGTGTGGATTATCATAGAGGTGATCTCCATTGATCACTTGGTTTCTTGGGGTTTCGCATACTGGTGAAGGTCACCACTTGATTCTATCGATCACGCTACAAAGGTATAACTCTTGTTGTTTTTATTTTGATTGATCATATGACTCTATGAATCTGTTGGTAGGTGCTTGATCTGCTGCGTTTATATTTGTTTATATGATATTATTTATCTCAGCACCCCTAGTGGTATCATGAGCCATCATATGATGTTATATGATCATCGTGTATGCGTAAAAATGGCTAAAAATACTTGTTTTTTAATGGATTCAAAAAGATAATTTTAAAACAGCCCCTAAGGCTTATTTTTGGAATTGATTCAACCCTTAAGGGGTCTTATGATCTGTGATTTTTGATCCCATAGCCATTTGTTATGCATACTTTAATTGGTTTTGTTATCGGGTACGTGTAAAATGACCTAAACCGCGCGTTTTGGAACGATTCGTGAATCAGTTTGAAATCATCCCCTTGGGCATCATTTTCTGTAATAATATGGTTTTTATAAGGTGTTTAATACAGTACATAATAATCCTTAAGTCATTGGTTACACGTACAAATCGGGGTTTGGCCATGGACTTAGCCAACACCTTGTTAATTAGGGGTGTTCAAAAAATTCGAGAAACCGACGAACCGCTCAAACCAAAACCGAAAAAACCTGAAATCGAATAAACCGAAATCGAAAAAAACCGAAACCGAAAAAACCCGCTTATCACGGTTCGGTTTTGCTTTTTATTTTTAGATATTCGCGGTTAACCGAACATAACCGTGCATGAAATACATGAAGTTTTTTTAATTAAATATTTAAATAATTGTCCAAGTATTAATATCGTTGCAATACTTTTATTGTACATCGACTTTTTTGCTCATAATATAAATATTTCTAAACTTCTATGTATGAAAACTTATTAATGTGATCGTAATCTATAAACGTCGAATAATTTTTTGTTATATGTTGTGTATGAATAGTTGAATGCAGTCATTGTAATGGAATAACTTTTATTTGGATTTTATCTATTTAGTGTCATTTAATTTTCCTAAAATGACATTTTACGTTATAGACCATGTTATTGTCTATACAGTTAAACTCGATTAAACGAATAAAATGGCCGTGACCTGAACCGCGACCCGAACCGCGGGTAACCGCTCACTTCGGGTAACCGCATGTCTGGTTACATGCCTAGCACGGTTAGGTTTCGGATAGTAAAATCAATTACCCGCCTTGCGATGGATAGTTAAGATCTTCCAACTAATCAAACCGAATCACCCCGTGAACACCCCTATTGTTAATACATGATATTATGGTATTATTATGTTTTGTATGCAAAGCCGATGAAAACCTTGACCACTTGTGACTTTATTCGCTTGTAATTGCATTTAATTTTAGTTTTGAGTTTGCCATTGTTTTGGCTTCTTTTGTATGTATTTAATTTTTGTTGTAGCCATTGTTTGGGCACATTACAGTAGCTAGATGATAGGTAAAGTGTATCTAATTATAAAATTATTATAACTATTGTTTGGATAAGAATGGCGAAAGAGTTAATGGCGAAAGAGTTAAAGGTATAAAGTCAAATTCGGAGCTGCTAGAGTGACTTCCACTAATAATGGATTTCTCGGAGTTCTGTATGGAGCTAGAAGCTTATTTTTGGGGTGCAGGTACACAACTCATAGGGCTACAACTTCTTCAACTGGAGCTCAGATTGGGGAAGACTCCTTCTAAGAGTTTCAGGCCCGTGAAGTCAGCTAAAATTTTCTGGCAGATTTGGGCATCATGTTTATATACGGTTTCACTTGCTCATGATAGGTCTTGGAGCAAGTGGGAGCCCTCGTTGTGGTTGTGTGGTTAACCCTTAGTTGACTTCTTTGTTCTCGTGATGACTCACGAGACCAAGCATAGGTTTTTTTATCGGTTGAGGCTTTGCATACTTATGGTTGTGTGTTTGTTTGCTTTTATATATGTTTGGAATGTATATAACTTGCAAATATTTTTTATAAAACTAAAAATAAAACACAAACCAATTTTAAAACTAAATCTTTGATTTAGTTTAAAGTTTAAATATGATTTAAAACAAAAACTTTGTTTTTTATAAATAACACTTAATTTGTTATGCTTGTTATTTATTTATGTATTGTCCAAATCTAATATTTATTCCACTTAGGTTATATATTAGCATTTAAATGGACAACTTGACACACATAAAAGTAAAACAATGATTAGACTGAAGTTAAAAATGGTTTTTAACTTGTACTACGAAGGATGAATGCATGCTTCCTCGTACACACTTTTACACGTTTTAATCATTATTTATCAAAAATAATTACCCTTCAAATTTAAGTCATATATCATGCCGGTCAATTGGTTTAGAACACTTGCATTTTTGCTTTTACTCTCTGCGTGAACGTAGGTGAAACTGTAACCAAGGTGATATTCTTCTAGCGTGAGACCTAGATATATTCTCACATGTTCTCGCATTGGATGACTTAATCGAGTTAAGCAGGTGAGACATTGGCTCAAAGCAAGGATGCGACTAAACATGCCAGCTTGACATTGTTTCTCCGGTTACAAATATCACGAGTCCTATATGGTCTAAGAATTGCATAGGTTTTGCAATTGGTGAACGTCACCTACCTATTGAATCTACCATTGCTACAGATCAACTGATTGATTGAGAAACCTCAATAGGATCTTAGCCTTTGTAAAAATTAATTTTATTTTATATTATAAAACAAGGGTAGTTAATTTTTAAAAAAAGGATAATAATCTATAATCGAAATACTAAATTTAACTTTGTAATTTCTATTATGATATTTAAGCAACACAAACCGTAAAACAAAAAGTTTGATTCCTTTCCTTAGTTAGAGGAAGACAAACTAAAGTCTGTCTTATTTCCTTGTAAGAAAAAGACTTATATTCCTATCCTTTTATACATCTACTGTATGAGAAACTATAATAGAACCTGAATTTTCCGACATCCTAATCAAACTCAAAGCATACTTACTCGAGAAATCATTTTGTCTTGTAAAAAGTTTAACGCTTAAGTACGGTTGCACATCTTATTTGGATGACTAGAGAGCATGTATTCTATAGCCACCAAAATGATACATCTTGAAGCGTCAAGACATGGTATGAGGTTTTTAAATTATAATTAGAAGAAGTAAATCTGCGCGCGAGCGCGAGCGTGCCAGAAAGAGAAATAGAAATTAATAGCATGTTTCTAGTTATTTTCCTTAACACCTCTATATTTATCCTAAGATTCTACACAACCCTTCAAGGAAATGTAGATAGAGGAATGCATGCAAAAAACTTTTCAAGTTAAAGAATGGCATTGATGGCTAGTCCATCATATATATAGTAGAACTTGATGCACTTCCTTGATTATCTAAGTACATGTTCACTAGTCTGTAAGGCTCACATTAGTGATAATGTGCAGATATTCAAATAGTAGAAAAGTAAATAAATTGATACTTGCACTTCATTGGTATAGACACACATTAATGTAGATCTTAATCCAGTGGAGCAATGCATTTTACTACTGATATAGACGCACATGTAATGTTGTCTAAATTCAGTGGGAGCTATGAGCTCATCACCTTGTAAGTGACCCATTTTATTTCTAGCCGGTCTTGAAATAATACATTACTTTTCACATATGAAGCAGCATAGTTTTATAAGAATCATTGCATATTATTCTATTAGATAACTTGTTGCTTTTCTGATGTCGCCGCCTAAAATGTTATCTATATAATAATTTTGCAAGATTGCTTATTAAACAATAAAGTTCTATATATACTTGTAATGCAAATGTGATTTTAGTTTGACTTAAATCATATAATATCTGTGACATTGTCATATTATTCATACAAACATATGGAAGCATGGTGGACTCATAACCCACTAGCCTCAGGATCGTAACCTGACTCATAATATGCTTACTTGTTTGTATAAATACTTGATGTTGTGTCGTGCAAAAGTGGGGAAATCTTAATTGAGTGCAAGGTACAACACACAACAATATGACTAATGGTTTTTCTTAACCGCATTGTAAGAAAGCTAATATTCTACTAGGACTTATACACCTCGATGTATGTTGGCCTACTTAGAACTAGTGTCAAGAAACAATGAATACCTACTTTGTCATATTCACTAAAAGTTTAGAAAATATGATTCGTGTCTTCTTGTAAAGACATCAATAAGAAGTATGTAATTAACTTGAAAAGATAGTTGAAGCCAAGAGTCGGCATTCAATAATACCTTATTCAATATGTTTATTTCCTCTCATAAAGATATAAACATAAGGTCCTTGAAATGTTCAAAGACTTATAAAGTAATTAATTGACTAGTCATATCTCCTTGTCATGACATGTACATGAAGTCATTGAAATGATCAAAGACTTATAACGTAATGTTAGCGATTTACGTGTTATGTCTTCTTGTTAAGACATGTACATAAAGTCCTTGAACTTCTCTAAGACTTCTATGTTATAACATGCAATTAGCTTGATTAACGTTAATTTGCCATTAACATATGTTTTGAATAGAAATTGACAAGTATGTGAGCCAAAGGGTATTAGGTTATCTAAAGAATTGTGATACTGTCTCATAATCCCATTACTCATAGAATACCACATCGCTATGGTATGTCCGATGTGTAAAATCAAACTCTGTTGATATTGTTTGATTTTGGATAACTTTAACTACCCTACCTCTAATCTTATCAAGGTTAACAAAATTGAGTAAACCCACGTGTTTACTTAATATGGTTCCAACCAAGAAGGTAACTAAGACATCATCAGGTTACGGAATGGGAAGACTCCCATTAAGTCTTAACTAAAGTTCTGAATTTGTTGAGACCACGTTAAGCGTGCTATTAGCAAACTAGAGTTAAGAACTGTCAGCATATATTATACCTCCCAAACAAGAACAATTTTATTGTTGCCCGACTTGTTGTGTTTTTAGAGAAAGTCTCCTCTTACACGAAGCAAGTGGGAGCATTTGTTTTGGCGAAAGTATCTTCTTACACAACCTTTTAAATGAACTAGTGAACAACATAATAAATGTTGAGATGTAGTCCATGAAAGAAAATTATTTTTGGAATGTATTGATCTTTTACCAATCAGTAAGACTGATAGGTTAAATTGGTTCTTCTAGGAGAAGACTAATATGGAAAAAATTATACACACATTTAAATGTACGCCTTGTAATAAGGGTCTTACTTATACTTAAGCGATTGACTATAATTAAAGCTTATTTCTCTGCAAGCGTTAAATGAATAAAGAAATTAATTACCATACTTGATTTTTTGAATATAAAATATGGAAATTGGATGTCAAAACTCATTCTTGAATGATTACCTTTGCGAAGACGTTGTGTAATCAAAAGGGTTTTTGAAATCCAAGTTATCTTTAGAAAATGTGCAAGCTACAAAATCCAAGTGTGGATCGGAGCATGCATATAGGAGCTGGAATCTTAAGTTTAAATCAATAATTTGATTTTGACTGAAACAAAGATAACTCCTGAGTACACCTTAAAGCTAGTCGGAGCATTATGTTTTGTTTTTCTTATATTTCATATGTTTTCAACATATTGGAAATGATATTTCACCTAAGCTTGATTTTAATCCTTAGTTTGGAATAATGTTTCTATCGAGAGATATACGAAATAAAACATACAACCTTGGAAAAAATGTTTAGTAGGATAAACATAAGCAATTAACAAGTCTAACACAATATGACACATCATTAAGTAAGACTTAAAGTTCTATCTCACCTGATGAGTTGAACACATGCATGAAAACGTTTACTTCAGCTAAAGTTTCATTATGCATGTCATGATATATATTAGACTAATTGTAACACTTGCATGAATGCAAGATGAATCTACAACCATAGTAACTAAGTAAAAGTCATTAGACTACTATTGAAAGAACATTCTAAAAGGCCTGCAAAGGACTAAAGATATGTTCATCGTTTACGGATTTTTAATAAGGAGATTAGTGTTGAGGTTATACACTAATGCTTATTTTGATTGAGATTATTCTCAATCCTAGTCATAGCAGGATTTCATCATAATGATAATACTGCTGACTAGACCTGCTTGATTGAAAGCATTGTTGCACTATTCGTTAAAGAATAAGAATACTTCATAGTTTAGGAAGCTATTAAGAAGATTGTCTTACATAGGTGGTTTTACTTGCTTCAAACAACCTATGTAATGTATTGTGGCGATGCTAGTATTATTAGCACTTGAACACACATATACAAAATGACAATCATCGTATGATTCAAAACCTTCACTGCTTGTGAGTTTTGAAACACGTATTCTCAACGTTCACTTAGATGACAACTTAGCTGGAACTTTTTACAAAGTCAATGTCTTGTACCAAACATGTTTATCATGCTAGGAACATTGAACTTCGACCTGCTAGTAGTCTCATGTATATCTGTTTTTAGTATTTGGATAATGGAACGTTAAGCAGTTGTATTAAGTAATAAATTGATATACCTGGTATGATCATCTTCATTTATACAACTGTGTTCTATATTAGCATGTTTCATTCCATGAATAATTTATTTATTCTAAATCGTCCATTGTCAGTTAATGATACGGGAACATCATTGAATTAAGGCAAATGTGAGTGTTTTGGTAATATTCATATAGTATAAATATTAAAGGATGATACCGCCAAACTCATATGTTGTTCATTGGATGAACATTGGATTAACCCAACCTACGAGTAATTGCTACATGGATCGGCGTCAATAGTGAATCTCGCAAGTGGTTATGTCTCTCATCCTCAGACTTGAGATGCAAGTAGGTTTTGTGTGTATGGAATGTTAATCTTAGATATGGTTCAAACGCTACAACTGTGAAAGGCTGCTATAAAGCCATTTTCAGGCAGGAGAAAGAAACACTATAATGGACAACGTGTAGTCAAAATAGGATTTGTTACTCTACATGTTATGGAGTAAGATACTACTGGGCCCCCAATGATTATGAACAATGTAATGTGTGCCGCAACCAAAAGTAATTACGATGTAACTTAATAATTTGTTACTCAAAGTCAGTGTCTATATCGAGAAACAGAATTGTTAAACCCAAGAATGACTTATGATCCATGTCAAATGTTTAACATAGTATCTACAACAAAAGGATGATTGATATCTAAACCATTTAAAATGAGATGTTTAAGAAACTATCCTCATATGTTTCTAGGGGCATTGGCATGTTGCTAGACGCTAACCTTTTCTTGTATAATTACTTGATTATTAAGGCGTGCGCAAGTGGGAGACGTTGGAGAATGCTCATGTCATAATAAATAATTATATGGCTAGACACATGTGAGCCTATAGGGTCACACACATATACACAGAGGTACCATTTAATATATCGTATTTACGATATATATTCATAACCTACGTAAATCAGGATCAATAACGGGCTTCTAACTACTAAGCTAGTACATAGATTATTGGATTGGACACCAAAAATAGAAAAGCCCATTTAATCTTCTAATAGTCCAGGCAAAATGATATGAAAACATTTTTTATGAAAGTTATTACACATTGACTTGTGATCTCTGTGATATAAGGAAATGATTGTTATCATATTTGAATTAGATGATTACAGAAGGACATTCCATGTTTTATATATTATTCATTCTAATCTTTATCCTATATATACGGCTAAAAGAATAGATAGAATAATTTTTTTTTGGTTTTTGATCTAAATCTTGCATTAGAGTAGTGTAAGAATGATTTACACAATACGGGTTATTAAGACTAGCATCTATTGGTATACAAGGAAGTGTAGTGTGGATTAACCATACAGTTGATCTCCTTTGATCACTTGGTTTCATTGGGTGGTTTGTGTATTAGGTGAAGGTCATAATTTGTTTCTACCGATCACGCTACAAAGGCAAACTATTCTTATTTTTATTTTGATTGATCATATGACTCTATGGATCCATTGATTGGTCATTTAACTGCTGCGTTTAATTGTTAATAATATGTTATTTAATTGTCAAATCACCTTCAGTTTCCTCATCATCAATCACAGGCATAGCAACATGTTTATCAGACATAACAATACCATCATACAAGGTTGATTTAATCCGTTGAACTTTCTTAAGGTGAAACGGATTTTGATAACCTAGAGCTTGTTTGTATATATTATCATAGAAGACATATGGCTTAGTTAACATGTGCACTGTTTGAGCATATTGACCCACTTAAAAAAGAATATTATCAAGTTCCTTTATCTTCTTTTCCAAATCAATTTCGTTTTCCATATATTTATCTTCCTTTTCTTTAGATTCACTTTTGAAAACTGAATGATGCAATAGAAACATTCCCTGTTTCTGTTTGATTTGTTTTAGAAAGATTTTGCTCAAGTGGTCCAACTTTTTTCTGTTCATGCAGCTTCTTCCTAATCATATCATCCATTTGAGAATCAATCATTTTTTCATGACTACTTAAATCAATATTAAGACGTTGTTCAAAGTTTGTACTCGTTCTTTGTATCTTTCTAGCTCAGCGGTTACTGATTCATTATTTTGTTCCTTATTAGCCTTTTCCTAATTATTTACATGATCAATCATTTGTTCCGACATTTGTTCTATCACAGATAAAATCATTGAATCTGTTGTGCCTACAAAAGAGTATCTATGAACATTTTTCCTGTTTGTGTTAGCTGAAAATATTAAGAGAACTAAAATGATATTGCTATCACACTATGTACTCTCATTACTTAAAAAATTCCACAGCATGATTGATACTCAAACATGCATTGCCTGCCACACCTTAGATGTTACCAATATCATTAAGATAGGTTTCAATTCTTACCACTAGATGTTTACCCTCAATATGACTCACCAAGTTGGAAATGATGCCCATGAGAAACCCGCATGTAGCATTCAAGATATCATCCACAGTCAGAACATAATATCAAGATCCTCAGTTCTGAAAAGCAACATTGTTTGAAATGATTATTCTTCGATAGCTTGACCATCACTGGAACCTCTAGATCAGCATAGAGATGAGAGTTGCTCTGTTCATCTAAAATTTGGTCCCAGCTTCCTGAGCTTTAGAGCTACAATGCTTTCACTCTAATACGACATGATGCATTTCCTTTGATAACGCTTAGCTTGAGTGCATTGTCTAGCCATATTCACTCACCTTGACATTTGTAACATATTTAACAACCTTCCTGTACCGCGTTGCATTTTCCCCCAGAGCTAGTAGCAATTACTCTTATTATCCAGTACCAAATAACTATTGACACTTGTCTCCCATGACTTGTTGCACAGTGACTCTGCCATCCTGAATAGTAGTTTTTGGTTTCCTTAGATTCGAGAAGTATTTCTCTGAGTTTATATTGTGTCCGAAGGAACCTTAAGGAAGCTACAACTGTTAGAAAAGCCATTGCTTTGTTGAGATAAGCAATTGGATCATCCCCTGGAGAGAATACAGGAACATCAAAGCCTGAGTCCACAAGAGGTGACTCAGTCATTGGTTGTGTAGTAACTTAAGGTGATTGATAAGCAATTTGTGGAACCAATAAGGTTTGATGATTCATTTGAGACTGATATAGATATGATGATGGAATGGATGAATGATTGAATTGAGGTTGTGATGGATAAGTAGATGAGTAATGTTGATTGGGATGAATTGATCCAAACTAAGATGGTGAAAACTGTTGTTGAAGCTGAGGATTGTTGTATGAAGACTAATAAGTGTTGAAGTGTGGTGGTGTCATCTGCTGATTTGCTACAAATGCAAGTAGATCTTGATTGCGTTCACGCAGAAGACGAACTTCATTTGCATGGAGTTCGTGTTGTTCAAGATAGGCATGAAGCTGATCAAAGTTTGTTGTAAGCAAATCCTTCACGAGCTTGACACCAGTCACAAATTTGCTCTATTCCGGTGGAAGACTGTTTAAGAACTTTGTATTAACTTGAAATTGCTTGATTTTCATGTTGTAGATGTTCATATCATTAATTAGCTGAGTGAATCTCAAGTAATACTTGTGAAGTGTTTCCCTCTTTATGTGAGTAAACTTATCAAATGCATCATATAACTTACACTCTCTCTCCTGCTTAGTCAAAGAGGTACCTTGCATCAGTAATTGAACTCTCTCCGATAAATCTTTAGCAACTCTGTGATGATTCGCAAGTGAATAGATATCAGCTGGTAGACCTTGATGAATGATATTGGTAGCTTTCATATCACAATCAGCTTGAATTTTCTCAGCAGCAGATAATTCATCATATTTTTTTTATTTTGGTCACTCCATTCTCTTCAACAGTAGGCCAAATGAGTGGACCATTTTTAACTGATTAAAGTATCATTCTTCCGTGCTCTCTATTTTGCATGTAGAGTTCCATTCGACTTTTCCAAGAATCATACAAGTCCTTGTCTAACATAGGTGGACGATTGTCAGCACCAGAGAGTATCATATACTCAGCAAGAGTATCTATTTGTCCAAGTGAATAATTGTAATCCATGTTGTATATTGATGTTGTTTAGATTACTTGTGGATTGAACGGTGATTGAAAGTAATTGTGTTGTTTAGGTAGTGAAGTTGTCATTTAAGTGTTGTACGTTCTTGAAACTACACAGGATTTTTAACAAACATCTTGATAAAACCAATAAACAATTGAATGATTCAACGGGATTTTACAATCCAACAAAGAGATAAACTATATAAAATTACTAACTTTAGGCATATTTTGAGTTTTTTTGAATTGAGTTCAAGTGAATTAATTTTCCTTTTAGAAGTTGTTAAATCACCTTCCAAAGACTATTGTTAAATCTCCTTCTATAGGAAATTGTTAAATCGCCTTGCTAAGGAAACTATTAAATCGCCTTGTCAATAGAAGTTTGTTAATTCGCCGTGTCCCAAGAGACTGTAAAAATAGTTTTGAGAAGGAACTTGCTATATCTCCTTGTACAGAAAACTTGCTAATTCGCCTTACAAAGAAACTCGCTAAAACCGCCTTTGAAACATAAATTGTTAAATTTCCTTGACCAAAGAAGTTGTTAACTGCCGTTTGTATAATAAAATGCTAACTTGCCCTGGTTTAAGAATTTCTAACTCCATTGTACAAGAAAATTGACAAACTCAATACCTCGCCATTTCAAGAAAATTACTAACTCGCTCCCCTAACCTTCAACGGACGAAACTCAAATTTTTCAAAACACAAAAAGACTCACTTTTGATCATTTTTTCAAAAATTTCTTGTACAACTAGTATTACTAAGCCTGTAGGTACCTTAAAAATGCAAACTTTATGGATTTTAAGCCAAAAATTTTGAAATCAAGAATTGTACTTTCTTAAGCTTTTTGAACACAAAAAATGCACAAAAATGATGTTTTTTCTTGATTCAAAGCATGTACACCTATATCATAAAGATACTAGATCAGATTTACCAAGGTAAATGATCTTTTAGTGTACACAAAAGCTTCGAAAAACAAAAAAAATAGGAAGAAAAGGTACGGTTTAGGAAAAACGAAACAAAGAAAAGAAAAACAAACACAAAACTTAACAAATCCCGCGAGAGCGCCGCGAGTACTCGAGAGTGCTGAGCGATTTTAAAGAATATGCTAGTCTTTATAAACACAAATAACAGGAAGAAATTCTAGAGAGAGAAAATGGATGGGAGGAAGGTTCTAGTGAGAGAAAGTAAGAGAGAATAAAAGATTAGATTATGTGTGAATGAACCAACCAACCAACCCAACCAACAAACACCTCTCCTCCATTTGTAGAGAGGGTATTTATAACAACTTATAAGTAACCAGCCATGGGCTATTCCTAATGGGCTTCCATGTTCTTATGGCCTGTTATTAGCTTACAATATAATATTTGATATAATCTACGAGCTAACGACTAACTCTATTGGAAGTGACCGACACTTTTCGTGTTTCTAACAGCCTCGTATACGGAGGTCAGAGACGACTATAAGGTTGTACCAGTCAACGCGGCTTCTCCCAAGTAGGCTACCAGGATAGTGGGGGAGATATCATTCCCTAATCCCCCCACCCTGTTTTTTAGTTTTAAAAATCCTCTGCTTTACCCGTTCGCGGATGGCCTTCCACCGTTCGAGTTACCTTTCTTTATACAACCCTGCTTTCGATCCCTGTGGGGAACATCTTCGCACTCCCAACCACCCTAATCCTTCAGTTCTTGGTGTTCCATATTCCAGTTTCTCATCATACCCTTCATCAATGAAATATTCCAATTAGTGTCGAAAGGTCTTCATAATCGAGCCTCATACTTTCTACCTACAGATCCCTAAAAAGGATTGAGAGATTTGATATATACCGTTTAGCTTAGCAACTCTCTCAATGAAATTATGGCTCGAGAACTAAGATCATGTGAGGGGCTGGATAATTGCACAATAGTGGATGCACGATGGAGATAGAAGTAGTCGCTGTATTAAGGAATCTCACTCAACAGCAACAAACATATGCGAGAGTATGATATATAATTGAGAAGATAAGCTGATATGGAGAGATTTGAGCTGTGGACTGTTAACGTTAGGAAAGAAAAGACGTATGAAGGATGAGTAAAAGAGAGAGATTCCTAAAACACGACACTCACCCATCGTGCATCCACTTTGGCCAATCCAGACCCCATGATCAGCCCTACTTTCATTAAGGCTAACTATGAAATCCTCAAATCCCTTTTAAGGGAACGTAGGAAGCAGAGGCGAAATGAAGACCTTCGTACTAAATTGGAATATTTCAGTGAAGAGTATGACGAGAAAAGGGAAATGGAACCAAGACCTGCATGTATTAGGGTGGTGGAGTTCGAAGATGTTCCTAACAGGGATGAAAGCAGGGTAGAAAGGAACTCCGAAGGTGGAAGGCCTTCGGAACGAAGAGCAGAGGATAACAGGCATCAGGGAATGAATCTCCCCCACTCCTGGTAGCTCACTTGGGGAGAAGCGAGAATGGTCAACCTCTATAGTCGTCTCTGACCTCTGTATATAGAGGCTGTTAGAAACACGAAAAGTATCGGTCACTTCTAATATAGTTAGTCATAGCTCGTAGATTAATCAAATGTTTTATTAGTAAGCTAACCGGGCCAAAGACACATGGAAAGCCCATGGCCGGTTACTTAAGTTGTATAAATACCCTCTCTACACATGGAGAGGGTGTTGGTTGGTTGGTTCATTTACACATAATCTAATCTTTCATTCTCTCTTACTTTCTCTTACTAGAACCTTCCTCCCATCCACTTTCTCTCTCTAGAATTTCTTCATAGTTATTTGGTGTTATAGATTACTAGCATATTCTACAATTGGTATCAAGAGCCATGGAGTGATTTGTTAAGTTTTGTGTTTGTTTTTCTTTACTTTGTTTTGTTTTCTTTTCAAACCGTGCCTTTTCTTCTTATTTTTTTGTTTCTTTGAAGCTTTTGTGTACACTAAAGGATCATTTACCTTGGTAAATCCGATCTAGTATCTTTATGATATAGGTGTACATGCTTTGAATCAAGAAAAATATCATTTTTGTTTAAATTTTTATGTTCGAATAGCTTTAGCAAGTACAATTCTTGATTTCAAATTTTTTGACTTAAAATCCATAAAGTTTGTATTTTTAAGGTACCTATAGGCTTAATAATACTAGTTGTACAAGAAATTTTTGGAAAAAATGATTAAATGTGAGTCTTTTTATGTTTTGAAAATTTTGAGTTTCGTACCAGTTGAAGGCGAGTTAGCAATTTTCTTGAACAAGGCGAGTTAGCAATTTTCTTGTACAATGCGAGTTAGAAATTTTCTTAAACCAAGCGAGTTAGCAATTTTATTGTACAAGGCAAGTTAACAACTTCTTTGGTCAAGGCGATTTAGCAATTTCAGTTCAAGGCGAATTAGCAAGTTTCTTTGTAAGGCGAATTAACAAGTTTTCTTTACATGGCGAAGTAGCAAGTTCCTTCTCAAAACAATTTAACAATCTTTTAGTACAAGGCGAATTAACAAAGTTCTATTGACAAGGCGATTTAACAGTTTCCTTAGCAAGGTGATCTAACAATTTCCTATAGAAGGCGATTTAACAATTGTCTTTGGAAGGCGATTTAACAACTTCTAAAAGGAAAATTAATTCACTTGAAATCAATTCAAAACTCAAATTTGCTAAAGTAAATTATACAGTTTATCTCTTTGATTTGTAAAATCCCGTGAAACATTCAATGTAAAATCCCGTGAAAATTTGTTTTCCCGGTTTTATCAAGAATTGTAAAATCCCATATATTCCAAAAGACTTAAACTCATTAATCAATACTCACTTTAGCACAACAACCTCCAATCACTGTTCGATCATTTTAATCTTATCACATTGAAATGGATCCAATGATTTCACTTGGACAAAAGAATACTCTTGCTGAGTACATGATACTCTCCGGTGCTGACAATCGTCCACCCATGTTGGACAAAGACCTGTATGATTCGTGGAAGAGTAGAATGGAATTATACATGCAAAATAGAGAGCACGGAAGAATGATACTTGAATCAGTTGAACATGGTCCTCTCATTTGGCCTACGGTTGAAGAGAATGGGGTCATCAGAACAAAGAAATATGCTGAGTTATCTGCTGCTGAGAAAATTCAAGCTGATTGTGATATGAAAGCTACCAATATCATTCTTCAAGGTCTTCCTGCTGATATCTATTCACTTGTGAATCATCACAGAGTTGCTAAAGATTTATGGGAGAGAGTTTAATTACTGATGCAAGGTACTTCTTTGACAAAGCAGGAAAGAGAATGTAAGTTGTATGATGCATTCGATAAGTTTACTCACATCAAGGGGGAATCACTTCATACGTATTACTTGAGATTTACTCAGCTGATTAATGATATGAACATCTACAAGATGAAAATGGAGCAATTTCAAGTTAATACCAAGTTCTTAAACAGTCTTCCACCTGAATGGAGTAAGTTTGTGACTGATGTCAAGCTTGTTAAAGATTTGCATACCTCCAACTTTGATCAGCTTCATGCATATCTTGAACAACACGAACTCCATGCCAATGAAGTCCGTATTATGCGTGAACGCAATCAAGATCCACTTGCCTTCGTTGCAAATCAGCAGATGACACCACCTCACTTCAACCCTTATCAATCATCTTACAACAATCCTACACTTTAACAACAATTTCCACCATCACAATATGGATCAATTTAACCCAATCAACAATACTCATCTCATTATCCATCACAAACTCAATTTAATCATTCATCCATTCCACCATCACATACATTTCAGTCTCAAATGAATCATCAAACCTCAACTGTTCCACAAGTAATTCCACAAGTTGCTTATCAATCACCTCAAGCTCATACACAACCTATGACTGAATCACCATTTGGAGACTCAGGTTTTGTTGTTCCTGTATTTTCTCCTGGAGATGATCCGATTGCTTGTCTCAATAAAGCAATGGCTTTTCTAACGGTTGTAGCTTCTTCAAGGTTCCCTACTACCAATAATCAGCTCAGAACTTCCTCTAATCCAAGAAACCAAGCCACTATTCAAGATGGCAGGGTTACCGTGCAACAAGTTCAGGGGAGACAAGGGCAAAATTATTCTGGTACTACTTATAAGAGCAATGCTACTAGTTCAAGGGGAAATACTACAAGTGGACAGGCAAGAGTTGTTAGATGCTACAACTGCCAAGGTGAAGGACATATGGCTAGGCAATGCACTCAGCCTAAGCGACCAAGGAATGCTGCATGGTATAAGGAGAAAGCAATGTTAGCAGAAGCTCAGGAAGCTGGACAAATATTGGATGAGGAGCAACTCGCATTTCTTGCAGATCCAGGAATTCTGGCAGATCAAGCTCAGACAATCATCCCTCACAATGCTGCTTTCCAGACTGAGGATCTCGATACGTATGATTCAGACTGTGATGATCTCTCGACTGCACAAGCGGTTCTTATGGCCAACATTTCCAACTATGGTTCTGACATTATCTCAGAGGTACCTAATTCTGAAACCTATCTGAATGATATGGATAATCAAAGTGTGCATGCATTGCAGGATTTTGAACAAACACCAGTTATGGATTTTACAGATAATGAGATATCTAGTGATAGCAATATCATTCCATATTCTTAATATTTGCAAGAAACACAACAGGCAACTGTTCAAGATACTAATTTGCAGGCACAACAAGATTCAATGATTTTGTCTGTGATTGAACAAATGTCCGAACAAATGATTAATCATGTAAATAATTGGGAAAAGGCTAATAAGGAACAGAATAATGAATCAATAACCGCTGAGCTTGAGAGATATAAGGAAAGGGTCAAAACTTTTGAACAACGTCTTAATATTGATTTAAGCAGTCGTAAAAAATGATTGATTCTCAAATGGATGATATGATTAGAGAGAAACTTGCACTCAAAGAACAAATTAACTCACTTGAGCAAAATCTTTCTAAACAAATCAAAGAAAAGAAATCTTTATTCAAAACTTTTACAGTTTTCAAAAATAAATACAAAGAAAAATAAAATTAATCTATGGAAATGGAAATTGATTTGGAAAAGAAGATTAAGGAGCTTGATAATATTATTTGTAAAGTGGGTCAATCTGCTCAAACAGTGCACATGTTAACTAAGCCACAAGCGTTTTATGATAATACACACAAACAAGCTCTAGGTTATCAAAATCCGTTTTATCTTAAGAAAGCTCAGCGGATAAAACCAACCTTGTATGATGGTGTTGTTATGTCTAATACACATGTTGATATGCCCGTGATTGATGATGAAGAAACATTGATTTTGGAAGAAGAGAGTCGATCAAAAATGTCTGAAAAAGTAAAGGATCTTGAAGTTATTGCAAAGAAAATTTCTCACAAACCTATTGATTATGAAAAATTAAATATACTAACTGATGATTTTGGAAAAAGTTTTTCTTCACAACAAGAATTATCGACTGAATAAGCTTTTTGGTTTCATATACTCAATCCATCTATTGAATCTTCTTACACACCACCTGTCATAGTGGAGGTTCCCAAAGAACTACCTAAGGTGAGTTTGGTGAATGCAAGCCTTAAAAAGCTTAAATTCCACCTCACCCAGTTTGACACAGTGGTGAAGAAGAGGACAACACCTAATGCTCTTGAAGAAGGTTTGGGGGTTTGAACATACAAAAACTATTTTTAACAATGAAATTATTCCATTTCTAAAATCTTTAAAAGACATTTTCAATGTGTTTGATAAAGATCTTCTAAATGAAATAACGGAAGTACAAAATGTTTTTGACCAAATGGACGCGACTGTTCAACAGTCTATAGTTGATAACAAATGTTTGGAAATTGCTAAGAAATAAATTCTTTTGGAAAATGACCGAGTCTTACAAAAAATCATGTCTTAGGATGTTCTGTTAATTGTGATGAATTCTATGTCTCTGAATAATGATTCGGTGAATATGGAAATGCAAAAGTGTGAATCATGTGAAAAGTGTTTGAATCTTGATGTTGAGCTTTCTAAATCAAAACAAGCATATAATGATCTTTTGAAAAATTACTCATAGCTAGAAAAACATTGTATTTCTCTCGAAGTATCAATGCAATTAAAAACAAGAAGTTTTTCAAAACGATAAATCTTGCGTTAATCAAAATGCTGTTAAAATTTAAGAATATTTTGAAATCAATTATTTGAAAGCTCGGCTACAAGATAAAGATACGATCATTTGTAAGTTGAAGGATACTATCAAATCTTTGAGAAAGAATACCAAGGAAGAGATTATGAATCATGATAAATATGAACTTGAGCCCATAAATGAGGAATTGGAAAATAGTGTGGCAAAATTACTTTCGGAGAACGAATGCCTTTGTAATGAAATTAATCATGTGAAACAGGTTTTTAAAGATTAGTTTGACTCAATCAAACAGACACGTGTTCGTCATAAAGAACACAGTGACTCTTTAATTAATAAACTGAACTTAAAATCTATGGAAAATGAGGATTTAAAAGCTTAAATTCAAGACAAGGTTTTTGTGATAACATCATTGAAAAACGATTTACGAAAAGTAAAAGGGAAAGAAATTGTTGAGAATGTTGTACACATACCTTCTGCCACCACTATTTCTTCAGGCATGTTCAAGCTTGATTTTGTATCATTGCCTCCTAGGTTATTGCAAAGTAGGGAAGCTCACATAGCCTATCTTAGGAACACTCAAGAACATACTAATATTCTTCGGGAAATAGTTGAACAAGCTAAAGCGAAACAACCTTTAGATAGAGAGTTAGACTTTGCATGTTAGTATGCCACAAGAATTCATGAGTTGCTTGTATATGTTCAGGATACGTGCCCTAATGCGATAACATCTAGTACTAGGAAGGTTGTTGTCACACCCATGAACAATGTCAAGAAAGTTAGGTTTGTTGAACCTTTCACTTCCTCAAGCAACATTAAACAGGTAAAGTCATCTAACACATCTGATTCTAACACACTTGTGTTGTCTTCTATAGGAGTGAAGTGTTCTACTAGTAATTGTGGATCAAAGCCTCCAGGCAATAAAAAGAATGATATGATCTTACAATCACCAAGTAGGAACAAGAAGAATAAAGTAAAAGCCCAACCTAGGAAAGTTAATAAAATGAATCATGTTGTTAAACCTGTTTGTGATGTTGATGTTAAGCATTCACTGTCAAATGCGAATTCTGAAATTCTCTGTGTTACTTGTAATAAATTCATGTTTGATGGTGTTCATGATAAATGTCTTCTTGATCTTATGCAAAATAGGAATAACCGTACTAAATCTGCTAAGAAACATAAAAAATATTTGGAAACCTACAGGTCATGTATTCATTGAAGTAGGATTCAAATGGAAACCAACAGGCAGAACCTTCACTATAGTTGGTAATCATGCCCTTTAACTAGGTTCACCTCAACTAACGTAGTGCCTCCTAAGCAAACCACTTCCCACTCAGACGAAATACAAAAACCAGAGATAAAAGTCTATTGTAGGAAACCCAAAAATGTTAATAACATAGGTTCGAGTAAAATGGCAAAGATTGTAGAATCTAAGAATGCTAACCACTCGGAACACAATCATACTTGGGGATCCAATGCGACAGATATTCCATTATCTTCTTCTCTTGTCATGACAGGTTGTGCATATTGTACTCTGGTATCTGGACTCTAGATGTTCGAAACATATGACAGGGAATCGCTCTCAGCTCATGAACTTTGTCAGTAAATTTCTGGGTACTGTTAGATTCAGGAACGACCAGATTGCAAGGATTATGGGGTATGGTGACTATCAGCTGGGAAATGTTGTTATCTCAAGGGTATACTATGTAACATCCGAGAATTTTCGAATTTTTAAATGACGATTACATCCTTTGACTTTTTGGGTCTGGCTTGACTTATAAGAACGATCATCTAAATCGCGTATTCACGACTCTGACCCTAAAGCAATTTGATGTAAAACGATATTTCAGACAACTTTTTAGTTTTACCCGAGACTTGAAAACAGGCAGAAGAGGACTAAAACAGCCCCGCAAAGTTTTGAAAACTGCACACAACGGGTACCGACACACAAAAATAATTAAATTTATTTTTAATTATCACTATTTATTTAATAAAAATATTAAAGAAAATTATTTAATATTTTACTTATTTAAGCGTTGTCGATAACGCGAATATCCGAGTTAAAATTTCTTTTTATTTTTAACCAAGTCACAAAGTAGATAATAAACGTTTTAAATAAATTTTATAAAACGTTTACGAAAATTAGTCGAGTGAATACTCATTTTTATCAGAAAAATGATTTAGAAAACAATGGGGCAAGTTTCGTATTTTGAATCGTCCGATAAGTGGCTCAAACGAGTCCCAAACCGTTATTTAACGAAAGTTACACTTTTGGTCCATGTGAAATATTTACACAATTTACCCTAAACTATTCTAACTTGTCACATTTAATTAAAAGTTTTAATATATATATATAAAAGTTTATATTATTTTTTTCATTTT
>BQNB010123294.1:0-20122 GCA_026074375.1 Tanacetum coccineum
CCCAAATTTTTAAAACTCAAAAAGACACATTTTTGATTGGTTTTTTGCAAAAAATCTTGTACAACTAGTGTTACTAACCCAATAAAAACAAGAAAAATGACAAATTTAAGGTTTTTAAGCCGAAAAATTTTAAATCAAGATTTTGCTCTTAAAGGTTTTGAACACAAATCAAAAGACAAACACAAAAACTAAACACACCACTCCATGGCTCTTGATACCAATTGAAGAATACTAGTAATCTTTAATGATATTATGCAAGAACTAGAGAGAGAAGTGGGTTGGAAAGTTTCTAGAGAGAGAAAGATGATAATATAATTATGTGTGTGAAAATGAGAAGTGAAAACAACCAACCACCCTCTCCAAGGTATGAAGAGAGTTTATATTCTACATACATGGCCGACCATGGGCTTTAACGGGCTTTTCATGGGCCTTGGGCCAGACTAGCTTACTAGACTAATCATATAACAAACTACGGGCTAAACCGATACTTTTCTTGTTTCCAACACTTTGCCAAGCTTGACAAGTTTGAAGGGGTGGACTTTAGAAGATGGCAGAAGAAGATGAACTTCTTGCTTTCCAACATGAGTGTGGTGTATGTGCTGACTACTCCTATTCCTAATGATGGTGATGATGCTACCGTGGATCAACTCAGGAAGAGGGCCAAGTGGGACAACGATGACTATGTATGCAGAGGTTTAATCCTCAATGGTATATCTGATTCTTTATTTGATATTTACCAGAATGTTGAATCTTTCAAAAAACAATGAGATTCCTTGGAGGCCAAATATATGGTTGAGGATGCATCAAGTAAGAAGTTCCTTGTTAGTAATTTCACAAATTACAAGATGACTGATTCAAGACCAGTCTTGGAACAATACAATGAACTTCTTGGTATACTTGGAAGGTTTACACAACATAAGATGAACATGGATGAATCCATTCAGGTTTCATGTATCATTGATAAACTTCTCATTAATGGAAGATTTTCAAGCACACCTTTAAACATTTAAAGGAGGAATTAACTCTTGTTGAGTTGGGCAGTCATCTGCGTATTGAGGAGTCCCTCAGGATGCAGGATACCTCATTCCAGCTGAAGTCAGGTTCATAACCACATGCTCATGCTTAAACTACAAAGACATTCTATAAGCATCAAGATTCAAGAATCGTGAAAGCTCAAGAATTAAAGACAAAGACTTCCGCACAAACTCTGATATACAAGATCTTCCTTCAAAGATATCAAGTCTATCAAGGGAGATTGTTAGCAAGCTTTCAAGATGATGCAAAGTATGAGCATGTTGGTCAAGACACAAGATCGCAAGGTGGCAAAGACGATCAAGACGGAAGGATAAAGATTTAAAGATCTTGGACAAAAAAGACAATGACAAAGGCTAAAGATCAAATACCACAAAGCATGAAGGAACAAGCCTACAACGTAGACAGAGACAAAGATCACAAGAGCTTATCGACAAAAGCAATCTCATTGATCTCACAAAGGAGTGTCATAATGAACTCACTTCAGGGGAGATTGTTAGCCTCAAATAATGAGTCGAACATGGAAGTTCGTTCATTTAGAATATTAAGTCCCGGTCATTCTAATATGTAACGTTGTAATAGGTTAGAACGGGTAAACGGGCTCATTTAATGTAATCTAACCGGTCACGTGTATCGGGCGAAAGCCCAAGTAAACCTGAGCCCGGCCTGTAGAATAACTAAAGGCATGAAAGCCTTTTAGTTGGATACATATACACCTCACCAAGGAAGGTGAGGTGGTTGGTTCATTTGTAACATTTTTCATCTTGCAAGTAAACTCTCTCATTTTCTAGTTACTCTTACTACATTCTTCATATCTTCCATCTTTATTTTCTTGATCATTCCATGCAACTAGTAATGAAGTGAAGTGATTATAGGAGGTTCCGACAGACATGGACACTGAAAAGTATAAAACTTGCATGCTAAACAAAATAACTAAGAAACCATTTTAAAATGTAAAATGTGAAACTAAAGTTTTGGAGCTGATCCACAGTGATTTATGTGATCTGCATGCTATTCTTTCACTAGGGAATAAAAAAAATACTTTGTGACATTTATTGATGATGCTTCTAGGTTTTGCTATGTTTATTTATTACATTCAAAGGATGAAGCATTAGATAAATTCAAAGTATTAAAAACTAAAGTTGAATTACAACAAGGGTCCCAAATCAAAATATTTAGGACTGATATGGGAGGTGAGTACATAGATACTCTGTATTTTTAGTCTGTTGGTATTATCCATGAAACGAATGCCCCTATACTCCACAACAAAATGGTACATCTAAAAGAAAAAATAGAGTACTAAAAGAAATGGTTAATTCCATGTTGTCCTACTCAGGATTGAGTCAAGGGTTCTGGGGTAAAGCTATGTTAACATCTTGATATTTATTAAATAGGGTTTCCAATAAAAGGAATATGATTACCCATTATGAACTCTGGACTAAAAGGAAACCAAACCTGAACTACCTTAGGGTTTGGTGTTGTAGGGCATTTGTAAGACTCCCTGATCCAAAGCTAAAAACTTTGGGTGAAAGAGGCATTGAATGCATCTTTGTTGGATATGCTGAGCATTCCTAGGCTTTTAGGTTCTATGTTACTGATCCTAATGATTTAGTTTTAATTAACTCTATAATTGAGTTAAAGGATGTAATCTTTGATGAGAATAGATTCTCATCAGTCCCTAGACCAAGTCTCAGGATTCCTAATGGAACTGAAGACATTGGTGGTTCAGTGGTCCTTGAAGAGGTCACTGAAAAGGTTGTTCAGCAACCTGAACCTAATCTTAGAAAAAGCAAAAGGAATAGGACTCCAAAGGATTTTGGACCTGAATTTCAATTATATTTAATTGAAGAAACAAGGGATGAGGTCTCTAACTAAAACTCCTATTGCTTTTATGTGAGATGATCCCCAAGACCTTTGATGAAGCAATGAAGTCCCAAGATGTTGCTTTCTAGAAAAAAACAATTAATGATGAGATGGACTCTATCATGGGCAACAACACTTGGGTGTTGGCTGATCTACCTCCAGGTTGCAAACTTTTTGGTTGCAAATGGACCTTCAAAAGAAAACTGAAGGTAGATGGAACTATTGAAAAGTTCAAGGCAAGGCTAGTCATTCAGGGCTTTAAACAAAAGTCAGAGATAGACTACTTTGATACTTATGCTCCAGTGGCACGTATATGTACCTTAAGACTGCTGATTGCTATGGCATCAATTTACAATTTGATTATTCATTAGATGGATGTGAAGACAGCTTTCTTGAATGGTGACTTGGATGAGGAGGTATATATGAACCAACCTTAGGGCTTCATCATGCCTGGCAATAAAAACAAGGTGTGTAAACTGATTAAGTCTTTATATGGACTGAAGCAGGCACCTAAGCAATGGCATCAAAAGTTTGATGAAGTAGTTTTGTCTAATGGTTATTTAGTTAACCAAGTTGACAAATTTGTATATAGCAAATTTGATAAAACTGGTAAATGAGTCATCATTTGCCTATATGTCGATGACATGCTGATCTTTGGCACTAACCAAGTTTAAGTTGACCTAACAAAGTAATTTTTGTCATCAAGGTTCTCTATGAAGGACATAAGGGGGGGCTAATGTTATCCTTGGTATTATGATTAAACATGAAAGTAACGGAATAGCAATTTCTCGGTCTCATTATATTAAGAAGGCACTGAAGAAATTCAATTACTTTGATTGCACTCCAGTTAGTACTCCTATGGATATAAGTGAGAAGCTGATGCCTAATAATGGTCAGGTTGTATCTCAACTTGAGTATTATAGGTTGATTGGCTACTTGATGTATGCCATGACTTGTACAAGGCCTGATATTGTTTTTGTTGTGAGTAAACTAAGCAAGTGTACTAGTAACTCTGGTACTCAGCACTGGCAAGCAATTCAGCGGGTACTAAAGTACTTAAAAAACCATGGACTATAGATTGACATATATTGGTTATCCTTCAGTGTTGGAAGGTTACACTGATGCAAGCTGGATCAGCAACACTGAAGACAATTCGTCTACAAGTGGTTGGGTATTCCTGCTTGGTAGTGGTGTAATTTCTTGGGCTTCCAAGAAACAAACTTGCATCACTGGTTCAATAATGGAATCTGAATTTGTAGCTTTAGCAGTTGTTGGTAAGCAAGCTGAATGGTTGAAAAACTTGCTCTTTGATATTCCATTATGGTCCAAACCTATAGCACCTATTTATATATGTTGTGATAGTGCTGCTACATTGGCAAAGGCTTATAGCCAGATGTATAATGGGAAGTCTAGGCACTTAGGTGTCAGGCACATCATGATTCATGAGCTGAACATGAATGGGGTGGTATCTATAGAGTTTGTGAGGTCTCAATGAAACTTAGCTGATCACTTGACAAAGGGATTGGCTAGAGACTTAGTTTTAAAGTCTGCTAAAGGGATGGGATTAAAGTCCAACTAAGTCGCTGAATGCTAGGACACCCAACTCCCTACTAAGGAAACTTGGTAGCTGAGTTTAATGTGGAAAGCTGAATGTTTAGAGGACTGAAGCACATGTATTTATATATCATCCCAATGATGTGCTTGGAACCTACTAAAAAGGAGGATGAAGTCTTTACTTCTCAATGGTTAATTTCTTTGAAAAAGTGCTTATCATGAGCATGAATAAAGAGGAACCGCCTATGTAAATGTTGAGGTTTTGCCACTTCAGGGAGCATGGACTTTGGCTCTTACAATATTTATGAATTGGATATGGACACATGGCTTGTATAGTGTCAGTAGTTTCTTATGTGTTTGAAAACGTGTGTGTATTTTATCTTCAGGTATTCAAATAGGTTGAAGGGTTCAATTCTTAGAACATCTTGATTCTCGAATATTTAAACGTGTAATTTACTAAGATGGAAATTCAATCCTCAGGACATTTTCATTTATGAACTTGTTTGTTTTTTGTCATATTGAGTTTTCTCCATCAGTGGTCATTACAGAGAGCCGACAGAATGCGAGGTTGGAATTGAATTAGTCAGAGAAGAGACAAATAGAGGTTCTTTATCGGCAGTTGATTCTCATGCTTAACCGACTTATTCTAACTTCACACATGTTGTTACTATCGAAAATTCCGGGCGTACTCAGATTATATTTTTTTTCGATGGTCATCGAATGCAATCAAGGGAAGAAAAGGAAGTATTCGATAGATTGCATTAATAAGGGGGAAGAAATGTGTACTTATCTTACCTTTATTTCTTTCTTTCTTATCTTTAAGTCCGCTTCTACCTTATGGAGATGGATTGTATGCTTCCAACCTCGGATGGTTAGTGTGTGAAGTATGTGCATACATGAGAAGATGTTGCTGATTTCTTGCATGTTCCCCCGAACGGATATTCATCAAAACAGAAGCAGTTATTTTTGATGTGATTAGCTTCTTCTGCTTCTTCTAAACCTTTGATTCTCATCTTCTACTCTGATTCTCATCTTCTACTTCTACGTCTACTTCTACTTCTACTTCTTCTTTTATGAAGCTACATCATAGTTTCTGAATTTGCTTACAATACAGATGTTGGTTTGGGGGGAAGCTGATTCAGAAACTTCGACAAAAAGAAGTAGATAAAGAAAGTTGTGTGAAGACAATTTAGGGCATAAAATGGGGGAAGCTAACTCAGTTTATACAAGTTACATTATATCGTCTGCAAGTTAATTGAAAAAGATTCAAGCAGGAGCACTTATATTTATACTTGTAATACCATTGTACGAAATTCCATATGCCAACCATATGGGGGAAGATTGTTAGGATTAAAAATGTGGTGTCTATATGGAAATTACATTAGTTTCCTTATAGTCTAAAACACAAGGACTAGAAGTGTAATTAGCCCAAAGATGGCATGTGTTTAGGCTATAAATACCCCCTCTAATCTTCTTTAGAAGGGTGAACCTTACAATTGTAATTTCACTAATCATTCAATAATAACTACTTTCTCTCTCTAAAATGGCTTTCATTTATTTCCATCATCCCCGACCACCCGAGATCGTGAATCGAGAAACTTCACAATTAGTGATCAAGAAAATATTTTTCTCTTATCCATTATATTTTTTACAAAAGAATTTCACAAAATTAATTATACAAAATATTTTCTAATTAAAAGAAAAGTTTTATTAAAAACTTAGAATTTGAAATTCAAAATTTCCCCCCAAAACGGAAGCTTCTATACCAGATACAACATTCCCTATAAAAATACAAAAAAGGAGCGTAGTCTACTGGTGGCCCTCTTATATATCTGGGACGGCCAGGACCACCGCAAGTGACCGTTGGATTTTACTGCCTATAAATACTGCTCCATTCCTTGCAGAAATCAGAACTCTTTGCACGAATTTTCTCACACTTTGTTAGCCTTAAAATATGGTGACATATCTAGAATTACAATAGTTTAGTTATAGTGTGACACATAGGGACTAATAATGACAAGTTACAATAGTTAGGTGTCACTAAGGACTATAATTACAACCCTCCATACTTCCATGGAGGGTGAGGATAAACATTTGTCCCCATAAGAGTGTGTTTGTTTCTCTCTCTTAGAAAACACACACAAACTCTTTCTTTCTCTTCAAATAAAATGGCTTACTTTCATTTCTATCCTCCCCGACCTCCGGATCGTCTTTTGTTAGTGAAATCTTATTGTTAACAATTGGCATCAGAGCCTAGGAGCATATCGTGATCGTTGTTTGCTGAATCAGAGGTGTTCGTGGTGGTTTTTTTGGTAAGAAACTCAAACCGAACGCAAATACCGACAACGCCTTTTCGCTTACTTTTTGACTAAAATGGTGTTTTTATTAACGACGACCAACCTTGTACCTTTTGTTATTCTTAAATGTACTAACAACTTATTTGGTATCAAACCACTTATTGATCAAAAATTTCTGGGTTTTTGAAGAATTTTTGAAGACAGTGAAACATGTTTGAAGGAAGCGAAATGTGTTTTGAAAGACAGCAAACTGAGTGAAGGGAGCTAAATGTGTTCTTGAATGGAGCGACAATATGTAATTGTTGGAGCGAAATATGAATTAGTAAAGCGAATAGCAGTCAAGTCACATTCCGAGCGAAATATGCAAAATTTCTTCAAGCGAAACATGTTGGAAGAGTTCAAGCAAAATGTGCAATTTCCTGTCAAGCGAAATGTGCAATTTTTCTCAAGCGAAACATGTTTCTTAAACCAAGCGAAATGTGTAATTTCCTTAAACCAAGCGAAATGTGTAGATTTCAAGCGAAATATGCAGGTCAGTTCTCAAGCGAAATATTTTGAAAAATTTGGTTTATGCCAAGCGAAACATGACACCTGTTTAAGGAAAATTTATGTTTTGGCATATGACCAGCCTTGGGCAAGTGACTGAATTTGGGAATATGATCATCAAGAACACATTCAAAACATAAACCACCAAAGCAACACAACACTTAATTCCAAAACGATCCTGAAAAGATTTCCACTAAAACGACAAACCGGCTAAAGATTCAGAACATCGATTCAAGTATTACGAAGTTGATTTGGTATCCCTTAGTGAGATTTGAAGTTGAGTTTCACGAGGGCCGTCTACTTATTTCCATCATCGAGACTATCCTTCCTATTTGCTACCACCTTTTCTTATACCCAATCTAATCGATTGATGACTTGCTTTAAACGTAATACTCTTATGATTAAGACTTTACACACAGAACGAGCGAGAGTTCCACAAGTCAGGGGTGGTTGGTTGCAGACCTGGTTAACTATCACTTAAAAGGATTACATTATAGTACACATGTCACAAATGCAGAAGACGATGTGGAATAATTTCAAGAGGTGTTTGTACATTTTATACTTTTCTGGTTAGGTTATAAGAGTACTTAATGATATAATCTTGCCAACCGTTCTTCAATCAACAACAGTGCAAGCTTAAGTAACAAATTTGGGGGATTTTACTTCATTTTCAAGTTTGGTATATCGGGTTTACTTCACCAAGTGATCACAGCAACAGCCAACAGAATACAAGGTTGGTAAGTTAGCCATAGAGTTTAAAGGTTGAGATGTAATCAGCAATTCTCACGGGATTCCAAGACAATGGTACTTCACAGTCTAAGTATAATTTTCAAAGTTCTTCAATAACATTCATATACAAGACCTTGATTATACCAAGTTTTCTTGATTCTTGCTTCATCTCCTCTACGATTTCTGTTGGGAATTTACTTTTACGTGACGACATTACAGAATTACCATAGTTTATCATAGTCACATACGCGAGGACTAGAATAGGCAACTATGTATAGTTTAGAGGCGTATGGGCTATATATACCCCTCTATGGCTTCCATAGAGGGGTTGAGTCATTTGGCATTGTTGAGTCATTTGTATCCTTCATCCATTTTCCATCTAATATCACAAGTTCATCTTCTATCTCACTAATCTCTCTCACTAAAATGGCTATCATGTGGTTTGACTCACCAAGACCACCGGATCATAGTTTTTGTAAATCTTTTAATTGGTATCAAGAGCCATGGTTCTATCTTGGTTCCTCAAGTGATTTTTGTTTGTGGTAATTTGTTTTTGAGCTTATTGATTCGACTTATTTTTTCTTTTTTTTTTCTTTTTTTTTTCTATTCGGATAAAATAAATTTTCCAAGAACTTTCATTATAATTTTTTCTTTCCTTTCATATGTTTTTGGGCTTACTGTTAATACAACTCGTTTGGGCTTATCACTTAATCAGGTCGCGATTTAGTTTGTCAAAACAACAAGGGTGCGTCATTGATTTTGTTTTTTTGTCATATTTATGTATTGTTGCGTTTAAGGAAACAAAACACATTCTTGTTGTGTTTCATTAACACAAACACATTTCTATTCTTTTTGTTATGTGTCATTTCTTTACACTGGAACTCAAACAACTTTCGTGTGACTTATTTGAGGATAAAGCTTATTTGTGGTGCAAGAGCTTATTTCAAGCTTCTTTGGAGTTTATTGTGGTCTACACGGTTTGAGGTTTGAAACAGTTACAAACTCGCCTGATACAAGAGTCGAACAAAGGTGCTTACAAGGTGTTTGATAGTTTGCGCAACCGATCTAGTCACCAAGCCGATCTAGTCATGGAACCGAACTAGCTCATTCTTGAGTGAACGGAACGAGTTCAACCTTGAGGAACCGATCTAGTTGTTCAAATAGCAACCGAACGAGTTAGAAACATTCCTGAATCGAACGATAGAAACAGAACACGACTAGAACCGAACAAGTAACAATCTAAAGGACCAAACGAATTCTTTTTTTTTGATGTAAACCAAACGAGTCTTTCTAGTTGAGCCGAACTAGTCAACTTGAAAAACACAAACTGATCTTAGTATTTTCTACAAGAGGCCGAACGAGTAAACTATAAAAGAAACCAACAATATTTACACTTTTAACAATTTTTCGGATTTCGTTTCGAAGTGACGTGCCTCGAACGGGCATAAGACATACACCTCGTGCTCGTTTATCGTTTCGCACGACAAAGAGTATTATTTTATTTGTGACCGACAGAAACCGTACAACACCGCGGGATAAAATCACAAACTAGCATCTTTTCTAATGTTTTATCAGTTTAAAACAATGAGACAATTGAACAGGAGGGAAAACGTGTGTAATTATTAACAAAAATTCGACTTTTACACTTTTAGTCCCTGGATTTTAAGACGACTTCATCATAAGTACTTTGTTGCCTTAATAACCCTCTTTGTTGAATTAGCTTTACACCGTTAGTCCTTAATTGCTACAATTTCAACCATAGTCCTCCAAAGCAAACGTTGGTGCACCGTTCATATGTTTAAACTCCAACAAATCGTCATGAAAGTTCCAAGTTCTCTCTGACCACAACAACGATTCCACCAACAACAATTTTTATTATTCACGGTTTTTCTTGATTTAGTAAATCCGTAAAGGTCGATTCTATTTTACGGGTTTAAATCATAGATTGGTAAAATCCTGAATGTTAATTGATTTCACCTACCAACAACAAACACAATTACAATATCACTAAAAAGGATCCGAATAAATTCACACTAAAACGTCAAAACGCTAAAGATTCGATTAAAGATGCAAGTGATCACGTAGTTAGATTTGGTATCACACTTATTTGAGATTGAAGTGGTATTTTACGAAAGAGCGTGTTCCTTTTTTAATCTTGAATCGGGTATTGGGCTGGATGCAATACTTTCAATGATACTTGCTTGAGCTTAATTTAAGTTGAAGACTTGGTTTATCTAGTTTCCGAGCATCAAGTGGTGGATGGTTGATGACCTAGTTAACTATCACTTAAAAGGATTACGTTGTAGTACTCAGTGTCACACGCTAAGACATTGTGGATGATCGCAAGAGGTGATGAAAGTCTCATACTTTGGGTGGAGTATTGAGTACTTAGAGATTTGCTTGGAGCACAAATTCTCTACACCGTTCTTCCAACATTAGCGCAAGCTTAAGTCACAAGAACGGGAAATTTTACTTTCGCGTATTCTCAAGTTTACACACACACATCTGTTTAACTTCATCAGTGGTTACTTCACCACACACACAACAAGACGGTTGGTTAAAACACAAGCCGGGGAGAGTTATGACTTGGAGATTGTGGGATCACAATTGATTCTCATGGGGCTAGATTTCTGAGGGCAAATTTATTCCACACAAGTTCTCAATAAATGCGCGTCGCGAGCGTTGTTGCTGACTCCGACATGTCAAAATCAGCAAGGGGGAAGGAGAAGATACATCCTTGAGTCTTTGCCTTTCTTGTTCTTGAAAGCTTTAATGTCGCGTCTTTCTTGAATTTTTTTAAGTTAGGCTATGCCAGGAAGACATATGTCATAACCGCAGAGAATATCAGCGCTTTAACTTATGGCCTTTTGGGTGCATTTCTTCAGACACATGGGGAGAGTGATATCTTGAGACTTTTGTATGCATTATTTTGACTTCCAGGGGGGAAGCGGTGGAGAAGAAACTATTCAAGCGTGAGAAGATAACGTTGCTGATCCCGATAATGCTTACCCCAAACGATCAATACTAGCTTATTCTTAAAGAGTGTAAATTTGATGTGGTATGCCTACCATTCCGCTGTGCCACTTAATTATTCTAATCCTTGTAAGTAGCTTTGAAACTAATCAAGGAGAGATTGGCTAGTTTGGGGTGAAGCTTTAAAAGCTTCTAAAAATAAATATGTAGCGTAGAATTAGGGGGGAGCTGATTCACTTGCTAATTAGGGGGAAAGCTTTAAAGCTTCTAAATCTAGAATATGCGGTACGAATTAGGGGGAAGCTAATTCCAGAAGCTTCTCCATAACAGAATGTAAGGGTTACTTAGTTCCGTGCCTATTACAGTAATCTCTCCTACAAATACTACAAAGATGATTCCATGTTGAGTGCAGACTTGAAGTCAAACACCACAGAAGACGCATCAGCATATGACTTCATGGAAGTTCTTGTTCTTAAACATTATTTATCTTGTTAGGAAATGATTGTAAAGTAATTCTGTATATCCGCCCGTGGGGGAAAGATTGTTGGTAAGGTCACTTTTTACATGACGACAATTACAAATTACCAATAGTTAATCAAGTCACATATGCGAGGACTAGAATAGCAATAGTATAGTTTAAGAGGCGTATGGGCTATAACCCCTCTATGGCTTTCCATGAGGGTTTAGTCAATTTGGCATTGTTTGAGTATCCATTTGTAACATTCATCCCTTTTCCATCTAATATCATAATTCATCTTCCATCTTACTACGTTCTCTCAACTAAAACGGCTATCATGTGTTTGTCTCAAACCAAGACACCGGATCATATTTTCATGAATCCTTTCATTTTTGAAGACAAAGGCCAATGCTTTATTTGGATCTCAAGATTTGTGTTAAGACAAAAACTCTCGATTATATGGGCAACATGACAATGATGCTTCCGAGAGTTCAGCAACCAACAAGGGGGAAAATGTGAAACATATAGGACTTAGTGACTTGAAGTTACCTATGTCAACTTCCAGAGGGAAGTAGTGTATACTACTTTACTTAGTATGGTTTGTGAAGTATTCTGCATACGTGAGAAGAATTGTTGATGATTTCTCGCATGTACCCCCGAACGAATATTCACCAAGCCCTAATGACAAGAAGCAGTGGCCGTTGGTGTGGTTTGACTTCTACAAAATTCCGTTGTGCACGTCAATGACAAGTAGAAGATTGTTCAAGCTACAACAAAGTTTCAGAATCTGCTTAAGATAGGGATGTTGGTTTGGGGGAAGCTGATTCAGAAACTTCGCCAAAAAGGAGTCTATGAAGAAAGCTTTTCAAGACATGCTGCATGAATTGGGGGGAAGTTAATCCAGTTCATGCATACTACAATGGTTCCTGTACAAGTAAAGACACTGAAGATCCAAGCTAGAGTACAAGTTTCAAGACAAGGAGAACTCGGAAGACATCTTCAGCTTTGGAAGCGCTATGGAAGACTTTATTTGTGTTGCATTTGTACTTGATAGGAACATTGTAAGTAGTTCCATATGTCCACATATTGGGGGAAGATTGTTAGCCTTAAAAAAATATGTGACATAATCCTAGAATAAAATAGTTTTAAGTTAAAGTGGTGACACATAGGGACTAATAATGATAAGTTACAATAGTTAGGTGTCACTAGGACTATAAATACCCCCTACATACTTCCATAGAGGGTGAGGATAAACATTTATCTCATAAGTGTGTGTTGTTTCTCTCTCTAGAAAACACACACACTCTTTCCTTTCTCTCTCTAATAAAATGGCTTACTTTCATTTCTATCCTCCCCGACCTCCTGATCGTCTTTTGTTAGTGAAATCTTATTGTTAACACACTTCTTTCTCTCTCTAAAAATCTTATTTTTCTCACTAAATATCTTGATCACTGTGGAAAACGTAGAGGGGGAGGGGTGAATACGTTTCCGATTAAAATCTAAAAACGTTTGTATCAAATCCCTGATCAATCGTGACGTAATATGAAAAGTACCAAATATGATTTAATGACATATATGAAAGCAAGAAATAACCAAGTATCACAACATAATTATAAACATCAAATCACAACACAATCACAAGCATAAAATAAATAGAGAGCGATAAATAAAATAGAGAGCAAACCGAACACGATGATTTATAGTGGTTCGGTCACGGAGCTCTATCCTCTCTGCCCTACTCCACTCCCCGAGTACCCAACTCAAGAGTTACTTCACTAGATCAACAAGCTCTCTTTTTGGCGGAGAAAACCTTAAACAATGTTGCTTACACTTTATTCGGTACTAAGCTAAATACCGAGTCCTAACACCAGTAGAACCAACCCATCATCGCTTACACTTTATTTGGTACAAACGCTAAATACTGGGTTCTATACAAAGGGTAGAACTAACCTAAAACCGCGTTATGTATTATGGCCCAACATTAAAAAAACCTTGTGTTTTATGGCACAAACACATAAACCATCAGTCTAAATCAAATGATACTAAGAATGAAAACAAATGTTGTATGTAATGATGATCCAAGACAAATGTGTCTAATGGATTTAATGCCCTAGATCTAAATAAACTTTCCAATGTTAGGAAGCCTCAAAAGGATGATGAATGATGAATCTCCAATCTTGTAGATCCTACATATGGGTATGCTTGGTGTGATGACAATATCTTCAATCTTGTAGATTACATATGGGTATGCTTGGTGGTGGATGGGAACTGGTAAGTATCTCGAATCTTGTAGATATAATATGGGTATGCTTGGTAGTGGAAGACAATATCTCAATCTTGAAGATCTTCAATATGGGTATCTTGGTGTGGATGGGAAATGGCAAGATCTTCAAAGCATGCTTTGGTGATCGTCATAAAATCTGCTTACTAACAAAATGAATGTTAGAGCCTTATGATCATATGCAAAATGAAAATAATTAATGAAAAAGTGTTCCTACATACTAAATGGCTGGAAAGACTAGAGAGAAAGTATGTGTGAACAGGATTCGAAATGTAAGATTTGGCTTGCTATTTATAGCAAAATTCTGGCACTAGTAGCCCAGTTCCTACTGCCGTATCATTGTAGAATGAAACCGCCTACAGTACCAATCCGATTTTGGGATAAAAAATCTATAAAATCTGTATCAATCTTCAAAGCATTAAGGCTCGATTTGGAAAGATATGATGTGACGATACATAAAGGTCAACTATTGTATGAGTCATGCATGATGTAAAATCCATTTTGCATTTTATTTTTACTTAAGTAAACTTATATATGTAAAATAAAAAGTTTAGTTGAGGCTTGCCAAAATAGAGTTTACTTGTTTAAATAAAGTACTTGTAGATGCAAAATGTGAAATGAGTTTTGATCATAATGCAACATAACAAACATGTACGAACCTGTGGTTGTACATACGAAACACGAGTAACGGTCAGATTGATGAAGTATGTCGAACAATATATGATAACGATAAACTTGTACAGATTAAATGTTATATATTACAAGTAATATATATTTTGTCATTATCAAAACAAATGAGAATGTGTAGATTAAATATTGTAATATTTTCACTAACAATCTCCCCCTTTTTGATGATGACAAAATATGTAAACATAATATATAATAAATGGTAAAATCACCTTGTATCCTCGTACACTTTTACATTACCTTCTCCATTTACACTCTTCTCCCCCTTTTTTCGAAACAAAAAGGGTGTGTCCCTGGAGTTTAACTTCAATTCTCCTAGAAAAGGCGAGCTTGCATCATCCCTAGTGAAGTTAAAATGTCTACTCAAACGCCTTATATTGGTGCATCCCCTAGGTAATTGTCTTTGGTTTATTGCGGGTAAATGGATCATATTTGAAAGCTAAGCCTACAAAAATGTTAGTTCCGTCCAACATGTAAGAATATATAAATATATGATGAAAAAAATAACATCTTCCTTTTGGTTGAAACGCAAAGGATTGTTGAAGATTAAGAATGATGATGAATGCGTGCAAGATCCCCCTTGACGAGTGCTCCCCCTAGATCGAGGCATCAAGATATGATGAAAAATAATATGTACTCCTTAAATGCTCGACGGAAGCTCCCCTTTGCTCGAGGGTGTCAAGTATGATCCTACAAAACAAAAATTAATGCAATAACAAGTTTTGTCCTTAGACAAATATGTCATCTACAACAACGTGTATAGACGACTTAATATGATTTCTTGACTATGCTCCCCCAATGCTAAGGGCTACAAAATAACTTGATTGGTTGATGAAGCAAATGGAGGTTGCTAGACAGAAACAATTTTGTAAGAGTGGCCGACAGATTGAGAAGACAATGCAAGCAACTAAACAATGTATGTTTATTTAGTAAATTGGTGAAGATGAATATGCAATGCATGTAATGAGAGAGTTATGGATATCAAGGTATGAAATATTTGTCGCATGAGCACAAATCATCATGATAAGGAAATCGATCGAAAACGACCTACCTAAATCCAAAAGAGTTTTGTGGAGGATAGACAGCAGAAATATCTATATCAATCATGCATATTCATCATCACCACTTACTAAATAAACTATCATTGTTATTGCTTGCATTGTCATCACCATTCATTCGCCACTCTTACAAAAGTCATGTCTAGCACCTCCATGCTTCATCAACACAACCAAGGTTTCATTTTGAAGCCCTTGACAAGGGAGCCATTCGGGGGAGGGGCGAAGCGAATCACAATGAAGCGGCTCCCGGTCTGTATATGTTGTTGGTATATGACATATTTGGTGCGTAAGATACACACACATGTTATTGCATTAATTTTTATTTTGTAGGACACATGACTTTAGATCGCGATCCCTCGAGCGTAAGGGGCGCGATATCGTCAGCATTTAAGGAGTACATATTATTTTTCATCATATCTTGACGCCTCGATCTAGGGGGAGCACTCGTCAAGGGAGCTTACACGCATGGGTTATTCATCAGGGTTCTTAATCGGGGTTCAACAAGTGCCTTGCGGAGTTCAACCACAAGGAAGATGCTTTTTCTTCATCAATCTGAAGTTGTATATATTCTTACATGTTGCACGGAACTAACATTTTTTTAGGCGAGGAGATACTACAGAGAGCGGGCGCGATATATCCATACCCACAATAAACAGAAAGACAATTACCTAGGGATGCACTAAGTGATAAGCGTTTGTGGTAGACTATTGGGTTAACTTCACTAGGATGAAATGCAAGCTCGCCCTTGTCTAGGAGAATTGAAGTTAAAATCCAGGGACACACCCTTTTTGTGTATCAACAAAAGGTGAGGAGAAGAGTGTAAACCGAGAAAGGGTAATGTAAAAGGTATTACGGGATACAATACTTTTTCCATTGTATTATCATCTTTATGTTTACATATTTTGTCATCATCAAAAAGGGGGAGATTGTTAGTGCAAATATTACAATATTTAATCTACACAGTCTCTTTTGTTTTGATAATGACAAAATATATATTACTTGTAATATATAACATTAAATGTACAGTTAATCCGTTTATCCATATATTGTCCTCAACAAACTTTTCACATCTCGACGTCCTCGATCTTCGTATGTACACCACAGGTTCGTAACATAATATTTGTTATTTGCATTATATCAAACTCATTCACATTTTGCATCTACAAGTAACTTTAATTTAAACAAGTGAAACTCTATTTTGGCAAGCCTCAAACAAACTTTTATATTACATACACAAGTTTACTTAATTAAAATAAAAATACAAATGGATTTATACATCATGCATACATCATACATAAGTTGACCTTGTATGGTATGCGTCACATCATATCTTTCCAAATCTAGCCATAATCTTTGAAGATTGCATAAGATTTTATAAGATTTTTTATCCCGGAATCCCGGGATTGGACTAGTAGCCGTTTCATTCTACAAGGAACCGCAGGACCGGCTACATGCCAGAATTTTTGCTAATAATAGCAAGCCAAATCTTAGCCAAAATTTTTTCTAATCTTTTCACACATACTTTCTCTCTAGTTTCTAGCCATTTAGATATGTAGGAACACCTTCATTAATCATTTTCATTTTTGCATATGATCATAATGCTCTAACATTCATTTTGTTGTAAGCATACTTTTATGATGATCCACCAAAGCAAGCTTTGAAGATCTTGCCATTTCCATCCACCACCAAGCATACCCATATGTAGATCTACAAGATTGAAGATATTGTCATCCACCACCAAGCATACCCATATGTATATCTACAAGATTGAAGATCTTACCATTTCCATCCACCACCAAGCATACCCATATGTAGATCTACAAGATTGAAGATATTATCATCCACCACCAAGCATACCCATATGTAGATCTACAAGATTGGAGATCTCATCATCATCATCCTTTTGAAGGCTTCCTAACATTGGAAGTTCATTTAGATTAGGCATTCAAATCCATTAGACACATTTGTCTTGGATCATCATTACATACACATTTGTATCATCTCTTTGTATCATTTGATTTAGACTAGATGGTTTATGTGTTTGTGCCATAAAACACAAGGTTTGTTATGTTGGGCCATAAAACATAGCGCGGTTTTGGGTTAGTTCTACCCTTTTTGTAAGAACCTGGTATTTAGCTTTGTACCGGATAAAGTGTAAGCGACGATGGGTTAGTTCTACTGGTGTTAGGACTCGGTATTTAGCTTAGTACCGAATAAAAGTGGTAAGCAACATTTTTAAGTTTTCTCCGCAAAGAGAGCTTGTTGATCTATGAAGGTAACTCTAGTTGGGTACTCGGGAGTGGAGAAGGGCTGAGAGGAGCTCCTTGACCGAACCACTAAAAATCATCGGTTCGGTTTGCTCTCATTTTATTTAGCGCTCTCTATTTATTATATGCATGTGATTGTGTGTGATTGATGTTTATAATAATTTGTGACTACATTTAATTCATAGCTTTCAAATATCATAAATCATATTTGGTACTTTTCATATTACGTCGCGATTGATCGGGGATTTGATACAAACGTTTTTAGATTTTAATCGGAAACGTATTCACCCCTCCCCCTCTACGTTTTCCACAGTGATCAAGATATTTGAGAAAAATACAGATTTTATTAGAGAGAGAAAGAAGTGAGTTAGCAATAAGATTTCACTAACCAAGACGATCAGGAGTCGGAGGATAGAAAATGAAAGTAAGCCATTTTATTAGAGAGAGAAAGGAAAGAGTGTGGGTGTGTTTTTCTAGAGAAGAAAACAACACATACTTTATGACACAAATGTGTTATCCTCACCCTTTCCTATGGAAGTATGTTAGGGGGTATTTATAGTCCTAGTGACACCTAACTATTGTAACTTATCATTATTAGTCCTATGAGTCCCCCCTAAAACTAAACTATTTTAATTCTAGAATATGTCACCATATTTTAATAAGGCAAACAATCTTCCCCCAATATGTGACAATATGGAATTTACATACAATGATTCCTATCAGGTACAAATGCAACCCAAATAAAGTCTTCATAAGCGCTTCAAAGCTGAAAGATGTCTTCCGATATTTTCATGTCTTGAAACTTAACTCTAGCTTGGATCTTCAGTGTCTTTACTTGTACATGAACCATTGTAGTATGCATGAACTGGATTAACTTCCCCCAATTCATGCATCATGTCTTGAAAAAGCATACTTTTATTACTCCCTTTTTGACGAAGTTTCTGAATCACTTCCCCCCAAACAACATCCCTATCGTTAAGCTATTCTAAAACTTTGTTGTAGCCTTGAACAATCTTCTACTTGTCATTGACAGTGCACCACGTAAATTTGTAAAGAAACCACACCAACGGCCACAGCTTCTTGTCATTAGGGCTTGGTGGAATATTTTGTTCGGGGGTACATTGCGAGAAATCATCAACAATTCTTCTCACTATGCAGAATACTTCATAAACCATACTAAGTAAAGTAGTCTACACTACTTCCCCCTGGAAGTTGACATGGTAACATCAAAGTCAACTAAGTCCCATATGTACACATTTTCCCCCATGATGGTTGTGAACTCTCGGAAGCATCATTGTCATGTATGCCCATATACTCGAGAAGTTTTTGTCTTAAGCACAAATCTTGAAATCCAAATAAAGCATTGCCCTCTTGTCTTCAAAAACTGAAAGATTCATGAAAACTATGATCCGGTGGTCTTGGTGAGACAAACCACATGATAACCGTTTTAGTGAGAGAAAGTAGTAAGATGGAAGATGAACTTGTGATATTAGATGGAAAATGGATGAAGGATACAAATGACTCAACAATGCCAAATGACTCAACCCCTCTATGGAAGCCATAGAGGGGTATTTAGCCCATACTCCTCTTAAATTTACTAAAATGCCTATTCTAGTCCCTATGTATGGTGGTATGTTAAACTATGGTAATTCCGTAATGTCATCACATAAAATGAAATCCTAACAATCTTCCCCCACGGGACGATATACGGAATTACTTATAATATTTTCCTAACAAGTACATAATGATTAAGAACAAGAACTTCTATGAAGCTTTCAATGCTGATGATGTCTTCTGTGGTCTTTGACTTCATGTCTGCACTCCAACAAATCATTTGTGTAGTACCTTGTAGTAGAAATATTGTAATAGACACGAACTAAGTAACCCATACACTTCTGGTTAAGGAGAAGCTTCTGAATTAGCTTCCCCCTAATTCATGCCACATATTCATCATTTAGAAGCTTTCAAAGCTTCCCCCAAACTAGCAATCCTCTCTTGAGCAGTTTCAAAGCTTTCTTACAAGCTTAGAATAATTAAGTTCACATCGAAATTAGTAGGATACCACATCAAATATTACTGCTTCTTTAAGAATAAGCTTAGTGATTGATCGTTTGGGGAAAACATTAACAGGATCGGCAACGTATCTTCTCACGCTTGAATAATTCTTCTCACAACTCTTTCCCCTGGAAATTCAAATAATGCATACTACCTTTCACAAGATATCACTTCCCTCATGCGGTTGAAGAAATGCACCCAAAACCCATAAGTTATAGCTCTGATTATATTTGCAGTTATGACATTAGTCTTCCTGGCATTGCCTAACGAAAAGATTTTTAAGAAAGATGACTTACACAAGCTTTTAAGAAGAAGAAAGGCAA
>BQNB010123295.1:0-20122 GCA_026074375.1 Tanacetum coccineum
TATGTCCTTTCTGTAATGAGGTACTTGAAACGGTTGAACATCTTCTAATCGACTGTGATCACGCTCACAGATTTTGGTCTAGATGTTGGAACTGGTGGAAGGTTGCGCCTCCTACATATTCAAACAGGTAACTTTCTAATAAAGATTCAAACAGGGCGGTTGTGCAGGGCGAGTGACCAAAAGTAGGGGCGGACCTAGGGGTTCCTAAAACCCTAGATGTTTGTTGATTAGTGTAAATTGTTGTTAAAATTCACAATTTCTTTTAAATGAAGTTGGTCCGAAAATATGTGTCAAATAAATACATGTTTTGCTAAATTACTCTATTAATATGTTGTCACACCCCCAAAATATCAGAGTATAATGTCAACCGAGGGGGCGTGACTTCATGATTATCATACTTCTAAGCAATACAGAACGACCTCTATATGAGACGTTTTAAGAAAGTTGATCACTTGAATTAGGAAATGGTAAATTGTTTGAACATTCAGCGGAAGCATAAAAATAGACAATACAACATTGTTTTTAAATGATACAAGTGATCTTCAGATAACGAAAAATGACTGCAATGCATGAGACTTCATATAGCATCTTCATTCTTAATACCTGAGAAAACATTGCTAAAGTGTCAACATAAAGTTGGTGAGTTCATAGATTCATTCATAGGTTTAGTTCAAGCAGAAATGATTATATTGTGAATCACAAGAGTTTTTCATCCACATATGACAATATAACAGATACAAAGTCAATATAAATTGCATACAAATGTCTAAGCACATGACACTGAGCTTAACATATACCAACAATAAATGAATCCTTGCAGGTGTATTAGACCCATGACATAAACCCGTAATTCCTGACTCAAATGAAACTGTGTTTGCTTGACTAATGTCAGTCCAAGACAAACAGGGATTGTCAATCCCGATAGATCTATCCATAACATTCGCGCTCACAAAGATTGACGGTTCATGATGAATCGGGCAAATAGCAACTTGGGTTAAATCGGGACTTAGACCAATCAGTAATGAGTAATTGTACTTGTATTCACACGTTTAAAATAAGCAATGTTCTCACCCCAAAAGATGATTTAAAACAGTAAAGTAGGGGCTATGAAAAACTCACCTTGTTGGTTAATCGTCTGAGATTGATAATGGATTAATGCGCGTCAATTTGCGACCCAATCAAACACCTAAGTGATTATAACAATTACTGAGTTTACATTCTAAAATTTAATGTATGCAATGAATTATGCAAATGGTCAAAAGTTATGGTCGTTATGAGTTAACGTCTTACGTTTTCTAAAATATTAATTAAATCGTGACTCCAGTGACGACTTTACAATTATAGTATCTGTGCAGTACCTGTTAATACTATTATGTGCCGTACATATATTTATAGGTTCGTGTGATTTTCTTTATATCTAAGAAACGTAAACTTTATTCGCAAGTCACTAAGTTAATAATTTTCGCGTTTATTTATTTACACCGAAGTCACCTATTTATCTGTGAAATTTCCAGGTTTATACATTACGGCTCGCTGAGCTCGTTTTAAGTCTCTTATCGAAAATATATTTTTAAATCCCTTGACTCGCTTAATAAATATATATATGTATAATATATTTTATATTCTTATACATTTTCATGGTTAAAACTCGAGTAGACTTAAAATATTCGTTTTTATAAACCGCGTTAAATTTGTTTATAAAATTTTTGTTTGAATATCGACAAGCGACGAACCAAGGGCTCGAAAACCTTCATGTTTTTCCTACTCCTTTACGTCAAATAAAGATTGTGAGTCTTCATTTACATGCAAGTTTCTTATTAAAATAAAACATGAATCATTTCTTTTATTAATTAATTCCACATGGCTACCTTCCCCTTTGTTTGCTTTTGTCTAGTTTCTGTCAAGTAACAAGGGTTTTGTACCCACTTGGTTTTGTGTTCTATCTTTATAATACTACTCATTATAAATCACGTGTTCTACCTTTTTCCCTTTTTCTTTCTTTTCGGTTTCTGCCCAACAGACGCAGCATGCATATGTGACTAGTCTACATAACTATTTTACATTGTTTTCTAAATGTCACGACAACAGTGGGTATTATGCTCACTGTTTTTCTGGTTTACTCCTACCGTAGCAACAACACCCATATGTATATATGTATTATATGTTTTCCACGTCGTTCACAAATAATAAAAGGTCTCCCTCTCCTTTTTCTTTTTCTAATTTGCCCAACGATTAGGTGACACAGATGAGGCTCCTAGCTACTTCACAATTTTGTTTCTCCCTTTATTCTTGTTGCCTAAACGACGCAACATGTATGACTTGGGTGTTTTACGACTAGGTAGCTAGCTTTCGAGACGCCAACGACTTCTCTTTTCGTATAAAGTACGCAGCCACAACAGCAAACAATGCTTGTCATGATTTCGCTAACTGCATGCGGCATAAGCGAAGGTTTTATTTGTTTCAAAACAACACGCATGGCGTGCCTTTTCTCGCAGCGCAAAAGATGCACAACAGCGAGCAAAACCGGGCAAATAGCAACTTGGGTTAAATCGGGACTTAGACCAATCAGTAATGAGTAATTGTACTTGTATTCACACGTTTAAAATAAGCAATGTTCTCACCCCAAAAGATAATGTAAAACAATAGAGTAGGGGCTATGAAACTCACCTTGTCGGATAGTCGATGGAGATTGGAAATGGATTAAGGCACGTCAATTAGTAGCTTGGTCAAACACGGAGGTCCAAGTTTACTTAGACAATGAGAGGTGATGATGATGAGATGGTGGTGACGAGAAATACTCGAACTTCCCTTGTTTCACCCTTTTATAACCCGTCGTTCACCTAGCTTGCCCTCAACAAAGCTCGAATTCAACTCGTATAACTTCACTTATGGTTTTCAAGTTTTAGGGTGATGGAAGCAGTTCGTGTATGAGTGCCTATTTATACTCGTTTTGTGAGATAGATTATTGAAATGTTGCATGTGAAATGTATAATTCATATATACTGTTATTTGCATGCTACTATTTGTGATGATTACCCTTTTCTATAATACTATTTAATGAATAGCCACTATTTGTGAAATCAATTTACTTATTGTTCTCAGGTTTTTAGTTGTGAGTTATTTGTCCATGCATGGTTCCCCTTTTATACTAAATTTATTGGCTTAGTTACTTAAATATTTCCAACTGAATGATAGCCACTGTACAAATATCGCACCAGGGTAAAATTCGAATATGTAGCTCCTTAAATTCATTTCAAATAAGTATGGAGCATCTCCACTATCTTCCATTTTAATTTGTATCAGATTGATAATACGTATCACATGATGGATTTGATTCACATTTATGAAATAGTAAAGGGTAAGTTGTATAAGGATTGGTAATGATAGGTGTTTTCTCATTATATATTATATATATAAATGTAAATATAAATATATAATTTGCCATTTTCAATTTGTATATAGTTATGAGTTATTTTATCTTTGTTGAATCCATTTATAGTTGTTATGGTTATTAGTTTGTACGTAGGCGGTTTCATAAAGTGAACTAAATTTGGTTCTTATCGCTACTTCGTCTTCCGAAAAATGTCCTATTCTTAGACACAGAGTAAATAATGGATATATTCGCGAAATTAAACGGTTCACATGATAGAAAATAATGTATTGTACGATCGTAAGGATAACTTCTTGTAAAATTTAATGTAAGCTTGCAAACTATGCAGTAATGGCTTATTTTTCCTTCTAAAGAATAAGGATTTGAAAATTTAATTACGGATGTCTCTCCGCCCCACGTTATGCGATCGTCCCGAAATCAAGACGTTTAGTAGAACGTGAATTTGAGAATATGTGAGGGTATTTCTCCCTAAATGTGAGTCTTCCGACAGTTTTCTAGTGTACACTGGACTACTTCGATCAAATCCGAAACGGACTTTAATGAAGTATACTGCTTCGTTTAAGTTGGCTTGCCTTCACGTCCATTATCTCTACGGGTTTCTTCAACTAATGTTGAGTTTGTCCGTCGATTGATCTCTTCTAAAGGAAATAACGAGTGTGTCCCATTGATAAACAATATTCCTTTTTTATTTATTTTTTTTTAGTTTTTGCCAAATGTGTACCTACGTTTGTGTAATTCGACTATATTTCTCAATGTTAATTCCCAAATGGTAAGCTACTAGACCAATCCTTTCTATGATTCTGAAGGGTCCAATATAGCGAGGGTTCAACTTTCCACGCTTTCCAAATCGCATCACACCCTTCCAAGGTGCGACCTTGAGCATAACCTTATCTCCGACTTCAAATTCAAGGGGCCTACGCCTCTTGTCAGCATAGCTCTTTTGTCGATCACGTGCAGCTTGCATGCGATCTCTAATCTTAAAAATCTTTTCTGTAGTTTCATGAATAATCTCTGGTCCGGTAAGTTATGCTTCTCCAACTTAAGCCCAACAAACAGGCGAACGACACTTCCTACCATAAAGTACTTCGAACGGTGCAGCTTTGATACTCGTGTGATAACTGTTATTGTACGAAAATTCTACCAAGGGCAGGTGTCTATCCCAACCATTCCTGAAGTCAATCACGCAAGCTCTTAGCATGTCCTCTAATGTTTGAATGGTTCTCTCACTCTGACCGTCAGTCTGAGGGTGATAGGCAGTACTCAGGTTCAACTGCGTACCTAATGCCTCATGCAAGGATTGCCAAACTCTCAAAGAGGAAAAGGCTATCTACGATCAGAGATGATGAACATCGGTATACCATTTTGGGTTTTCTTTGCTACTATCTCCATCATGTACAGCCGTCATTCAATTTTTTCTGTAGAAATCCGTCTCCTTCGTTGGCAAAAAGTGCGCAGACTTAGTAAGACGATCAACAATGACCCAAATCGAATCGTATCCTAACTGCCTTTTTTTGGTATTTGGGTATGAAATCCCATTGTTATCTTCTACCACTAATTCCATATCTGGTATATCGGTTGACCAAAAAACCAGAGTTCATTGAATGTTCATCCATGACTATTGGCAAAAGTCAGTGCATTTGCTGACATATGCGCGATGTCAGCCTTCATGTTTGGCCACCAATATAACATCTTCAAGTATGGTACTTTTTTGTCTGATCCAGGAATGAATATAATAATTTTGAACTTATACTATTCGTAGCTAATCAAAGATCTTTGTATACGTAACCGGTAACCAACACCCTATTATGCAAACATAATGTACAAATCATCGCTGACTCCGTGAACTAACACGCCCCTTTTATTATATATAAATAAACATAAAGATATATAAATACAAAACTAAGGATCATAATCCAAAAATCAATGAATCCGGAAGCAGTAAAGAGTGTTCCAGGGTCGTTAGGTCCAATGTGTTATGAGAAGTACATTCGTGTTCCATATGGAAATGATATGCTGATCTTACAAGGCGAAAGGAGCGGAGTTAAAAATGAATCGAGATTAAAAGTCATCTCGAGCATCAGGACGCAGAAGTAAATCGACCAAGGATGTCAAGCGTTCTTGATTCAAATGATGAAGGAAGAGGAAACTGAAATTCCGGAAAGGCGAATTGAAGATGTGCCTGTAGTCAGAGATTTTCCGGAAGTATTTCCTGAAGAATTGCCAGGATTACCCCCGACGCGCCAAGTAGAATTTCACATCGAGTTAATACCCGGAGCTACACCTGTGGCCCGCGCACCATACCGTCTTGCACCTGCAGAAATGAAAGAACTAGCCGAACAGCTAAAAGAACTTTCTGACAAAGGTTTTATAAGACCAAGTTCCTCTCCGTGGGGAGCACCAATCTTATTTGTCAAAAAGAAAGATGGATCTTTCCGAATGTGTATCGACTATCGCGAGTTGAACAAACTTATAGTGAAAAATCGTTATCCCTTACCAAGAATCGATGATTTATTCGATCAGTTGCAAGGATCCAGCATCTACTCAAAAATTGACTTAAGGTCAGGTTATCATGAGTTAAGGGTTAAAGAATAAGACATTCCCAAGACTGCTATGAGTTCCGAGTTATGCCTTTTGGTTTGACCAACGCACCTGCGGTATTCATGGATCTCATGAACCGTGTGTGCAAGCCATACTTGGATAAGTTTGTGATTGTGTTCATCGACGACATTCTCATATACTCCCGCAATGAGAAAGAGCACGAAGAACACCTGAAAACTATTCTGGAGTTGCTAAAGAAGGAAGAACTGTATGCCAAGTTTTCCAAATGTGAATTTTGGATCAATACGGTAAAATTCCTTGGTCACGTGATTGATAGCAGTGGTATTCACGTGGACCCAGCTAAGATCGAAGCAGTTAAGAATTGGGCATCTCCAACCACACCTTCGGAGATTCGCCAGTTCTTAGGTCTTGCAGGCTACTATAGGAGATTCATCGAAGGATTCTCTAAAATAGCTAAGCCTATGACGGAGCTAACGCAGAAGGATAAGAAGTTCGATTGGGGTGAAGAACAGGAAGAAGCTTTCCAACTGCTGAAACAAAAACTATGTGCTGCACCTATTTTAGCACTACCGGAAGGCAGTGATGATTTTGTGGTGTACTGTGATGCATCCATAAAAGGGTTAGGTGCGGTACTGATGCAGAGAATGAAGGTTATTGCATATGCTTCCAGGCAACTAAAAATTCACGAGAAGAACTACACCACTCATGATCTGGAATTAGGAGCGGTAGTGTTCGCCCTGAAGATCTGGAGACACTATCTGTATGGCACGAAGTGTGTAGTGTTCACCGACCACAAGAGTCTACAACATATCCTAGACCAAAAAGATCTCAACATGAGGCAACGCCGATGGATAGAACTCCTAAGTGATTACGATTGTGAAATTCGTTATCACCCGGGCAAAGCTAATGTCGTAGCAGATGCTTTGAGTCGGAAGGAAAGAATCGAACCGTTGCGAGTAAGAGCTTTGGTTATGACCATTGGCTTGGACCTTCCGTCACGAATCCTTGAGGCTCAGAGAGAAGCGGTCAAGAATGAGAACCTCGGAGCAGAAGACATCAGTGGCATGCTAAAGAAATTAGAAGCCCGCACTGATGGAACATTATGCTTGGATAATAGAAGTTGGTTACCATGTTACGGTGACACGAGATCTTTGATTATGCACGAGTCACATAAGTCAAAGTATTCTATTCATCCAGGAGCCGACAAGATGTACCATGACTTAAAGATGTTATATTGGTGGCCAAACATGAAAGCTGACATCGCCACGTATGTTAGCAAATGCCTGACTTGTGCCAAAGTTAAAGCTGAACATCAAAGGCCCTCTGGTTTATTGGTCCAACCCGATATACCAGAATGGAAGTGGGAGAAGATAACAATGGATTTCATCACCAAACTACCCAAAACGGCAGCAGGATACGATTCGATTTGGGTCATTGTTGATCGTCTTACTAAGTCTGCTCACTTTTTGCCAATGAAGGAGACGGATTCAACAGAAAAATTGACGAGGCTGTACATGAAGGAGATAGTAGCAAGACATGGAATACCGGTGTCAATCATCTCCGATCGTGATAGTCATTTCACCTCGAGAGTTTGGCAATCCTTGCATGAGGCATTAGGTACGCAGTTGAACCTGAGTACTGCTTATCATCCTCAGACCGATGGTCAGAGTGAGAGGACCATTCAGACATTAGAGGACATGCTAAGAGCTTGCGTGATTGACTTCGGAAATGGTTGGGATAGACATTTACCCCTAGTAGAATTTTCGTACAATAATAGTTATCACACGAGTATTAAAGCTGCACCGTTCGAAGCACTTTACGGTAGGAAGTGTCGATCGCCTGTTTGTTGGGCTGAAGTTGGAGAAGCACAACTTACCGGACCAGAGATTATTCACGAGACTACGGAAAAGATTTTCAAGATTAGGGATCGCATGCAAGCTGCACGTGATCGACAAAAGAGCTATGCTGACAAGAGGCGTAGGCCCCTTGAATTTGAAGTCGGAGATAAGGTTATGCTCAAGGTCGCACCTTGGAAGGGTGTGATGCGATTTGGAAAGCGTGGAAAGTTGAACCCTCGCTATATTGGACCCTTCAGAATCATAGAAAGGATTGGTCCAGTAGCTTACCGTTTGGAGTTACCTCAAGAACTTAGTCGAGTACACAATGTGTTTCACGTTTGCAACTTAAAGAAATGTTTGTCCGATGACTCACTCGTTATTCCTTTGGAAGAAATCCAACTCGACGACAAACTCAACTTCGTTGAAGAACCCGTAGAGATTATGGACCGCGAGGTCAAGCAACTTAAACGAAGCCGTATACCTATCATTAAAGTCCGTTGGAATGCACGTAGAGGTCCAGAGTACACGTGGGAACGCGAAGACCAGTTCAGGGAGAAATACCCTCACCTATTCACAAACCCACGATCTACCACAACGTCTTGATTTCGGGACGAAATCGCATAACATGGGGCGGATGTGACACCTCAGAAAAATGTAGAACTTTTATCCCGTTATGCAAAGTATGTATCGCAAGCATTTGCTAAGTATCGTCATTTTTCTAATAAAAGTTGTCCTTCAAGTGGCATACAATATTTTGTGCTAGTTAAGAGTTATTATAACTCGCATCAATCGTCATTCTATTTACGGATAAAAAAAAGGGATACTTTAGAGATCGCGTAACAATAAAAATCATATTTTATCTACACCGCGCGAGACAAAGTCGCACGAATATATTATTTTGTGAACCCATTTATACTACAATAGATACAATATAAACAGACAAGTGTATATATATATATACAATATGACTTAACATTTCATTTCCTAAAAGCTCAAAGGTGAAAATGTTATCAATCAGTGATATTCAAAATGGATGAGCCAACATTATCATTTCACTTTACAGGCAATGCCCTACAACTATTAGAAACTGCTCACCTGTTCCAGTTGCATTTCATTTCACAAATAGTGGCTATTCATTAAATAGTATTATAGAAAAGGGTAATCATCACAAATAGTAGCATGCAAATAACAGTGTATATGAATTATACATTTCACATGCAACATTTCAATAATCTATCTCACAAAACGAGTATAAAAGGGGAACCATGCATGAACCAATTTCATCACAACTAAAACTTAAAAACCAAGATTACACAAGTTAGTAGGGGTGAGTTTTCAAGAGCTAAGTGAGCGTCGGCTTTAGAGAAGTAGCAGCCAAGTTCAAGTCTTACCAACATCTTTTCTTCCTCGCCATCTTTCATCAAGCTTAGGACCTCAGTAAGTCGTTATCGTAAATTAACGCTCGTACGTAACCTACAATGTTGGCTCATAAGGGACTAATAAACGTTAGGATTACATGAGAATCGCTGTAGAGCTCCTATGGTGCACATACGAACACTTTAATTGTGGCATACATAAAATGCCAACATATAATAAATTTGTAAAAGAAGTATCACGCATGAAATAACAACCTGAAACAGACCTTGTAAAGCAAATTAAACCTTGTAAACCGGCCAAACCATCTAGACCTGCTTAGGTTATATATGGCTTATAATGAACATATGCCTTATGTTGATGCACGCATGCTAAAACCATCGCAACACACATAAAATAATAATGTGTAGCAAAACCTGTAAATAAACATACGTAATGTCTAGCAATAAAGAAACCGGATAGACCCCATTAATCTAAAACAAACATAATACTTGCTATTTTTGGATCGTTTGAAAGGCTTTGACAAACCTTAGGGTTTTCACGTAAGATGCGAGGAAAACCCTCACATGAAACCCACGACGTACGACATAGATTTAACCAGCTAATAGATAATGCATGCATGTTGCTTAACAAGCAAATAGAAACGAAAAGCAGTGAGTATAAAACTCACTCCTATTGCGTCGTTAGGCAACAAAAAGAAAGGAAACAAAGTGAAACCATGACAAATATACATACACATGGGAGGGGTTACATTGTGAAGAAGAAAGGCATAAGCCAAGTGGGTGCTACCCACTGTCGAGCGACAGAAAACAAAGAAAAAAAAAGAAAAAAAAACGCAGCAGCTGCTGGACATAGATTTAACCAGCTAATAGATAATGCATGCATGTTGCTCAACAAGCAAATAGAAAAGAAAAGCAGTGAGTATAAAACTGCGAAAATTGATAGAGAAGTAATATATATACATATGGGTTTTCTGCAAGTATAATGCAAACTAAAACAGTGAGTTTCTAAACTCACTGTTGTGCAACTGACTTGGGCAACAAAAAGAGAAACAAGAGAAGGGGGACCATGTGCTATATATATATACATATAATAATCTATATAAAAAGACTAGAAGAAAACCTATACATGTATTATCAAGAGTGCGTGAGTGAAAGCAGGTGACACCACAAAAGTGGTTGTCAAACCTACTGTTGTCGTGAGTAGGAAAGCAGAAAAACAGAAAAACCTGAAAGGGATAGGCCATGTGGGTGTCTAGTATGGTATTATAATAAAACATATGATATTTTCTAAATTATACATGTAAATTACTTTGTTAAAGTTAGACGTAAAAGAGTGTAGACTTTTGAATGAGTTTGAGTTTTGAGTCTTCGCAGTCCAGCTCCCAAATGGTTCGGTAAACTTATTTAACGAGCCAATGTTTGCTTCAATAAGTAGAAAGTTTAAATAAAATTTTCTTACGACTTAAAATGTGTGCCCGCGAAACCGAGCTTTAAAGTAGTAGTACTATTTATAAAAATATGGTTAACGCTAAAAATATTTTAAAAGTCTATTCGGGTTTAAATATAAAATTATGAGAACGAAAGAATATAAAATATATATATTATTATTTGGAGAGTCAAGAAGTTAAAAAAATATATTTTGATAAGAGATTTAAACGAGTTAAGCGAGTCGTAATGTATAAACCTGATAAATACACAGATAAATTAACAACTTCGATGTAGAATAAAGAAACGCGATAAATATAATAACTTACACATAATGTTCACCTTTCTTAAATATAAAAGCACGAACTTGTAAATGTAAATGTGACGCATAATTATATTAACAGATTCTGTATAGATATTTATTATTGTAAGGTCGCCATTAGAGCCACAGTTTAATTAGCACTTTGAAAACATAAAACGTAAACTCATAAACGACGATACCCTTTGACCCATTTGCATAAATCATTGCATTAAGTATTAGTATGTAAACTCAGACTTTGTCATAATTATTTAGGTGTTTGACTAAGTCACTGTTTGACGTGCCTTAAATCCATTACCAATCTCAGACGATTAACTGTCAAGGTGAGTTTTCATAGCCCCTACTCTACTGTTTTAAATCATCTTTTGGGGTGAGAACATTGCTTATTTTAAACGTGTGAATACAAGTACAATTACTCATTACTGATTGGTCTAAGTCCCGATTTAACCCAAGTTGCTATTTGCCTGATTTATCATGAACCGTCAATCTTTGTGAGCGCGAATGTTATGGATAGATCTATCGGGATTGACAATCCCTGTTTGTCTTGGACTGACATTAGTCAAGCAAACACAGTTTCATTTGAGTCAGATTACGGGTGTCCCGGGTTAGACACCTGCAAGGGCATTCATTTATTGTTGGTATATGTTAACGCTTCGGTGTCATGAGCTTAAACAATAGTAATGCAATTTATATGACTTTGTATCTGTTATATTGTCATATGTGGATGAAATCTTATGATTCACAAACATTACATTTTCTGCGTAAACAAACCTATGAACTCACCATTTCTCAGGTGTTAAGAACGAAGATGCTATATGAAGCCTCATGCATTGCAGTTGTTTTCCTGTTATCTAAAGATCACTTGTCCTATTTAAAACAATGTTGTATTGTCTATTTTATGCTCCCGCTATATGTTAAACAACTTTTTACTTTCTAATTCAAGTGATCTGTTTTCATAAAACGTCTCATATAGAGGTTGTTCTGTATTACTTAGATGTATGATAATCATGAAGTCACACTCCCTCGGTTGCCATTATACTCTGATATTTTAGGGGTGTAACAGATTGGTATTAGAGCCCTGAGCTATAGAGAACTAGGTTGCATTTGGTAGCGCTAGACTATAACTCCTTATCTGCTTAACATGCTTATTATGCTTCTGTTGTCTGTCATTGTTGGTTTCTCAATATGGGGTACATAGGAATCAACAATCAAAGGAGTACATATATATTGAAATGGGATACATGTGAAATAGACATATATGCGATACATATACTTAATATGGGTTACATGTGTAATTAAACATATACCTATACTTAATATTGGTTACATGTGCATTAAACAGGCTTAACTATGCGTATTTTGAAATATATCTATATCCTTATTTCATATTTTCTTGTCTCAGCAACATGTCGAACTCAAATGAATTGAGACACACCGATAACACTATACTGGTACCTCCCAGATTCCCTGACATACTTCCTTAGGTGTACCACAGGAGATCTCCTACTCTAGGATTACTTATTTTGCCATATGTATCACCATTTCCCCCAACTATCAGACATACCGCTCGTATATCTATGCCACCTATTGAGCCAAATCTCTCTGAACGCGCCAGGATTTCTGCTATCAACCTTAATAATTACCAACTTGATCTTGTTACTTCACCACCCTCACCTTTATCCCTATTTATGATGGCTTCTTACCAGTGGATGATTGCTGAAATGGATCCCACCTAGAGAGAGGAAGCTCTAACAGAAACTGGTCAGAATTCGGTGCCTATACCTGAGACAACCTTAACAGTATGTACAATGTGCCTTAGAGGATAGTTGCATACCATTCTCGAGGACATGGACCGTTACCCAAATGCCTATTTAGAGGAGTTAAAAGCCTTTATGACACTGTGAGATGTAAAGCCCAAGTTGAGGAAAGTTCGTTGGAGACACTATCGATGGACGAATTGATTACTCAACTTAGGCAAATGTGTAAGGATGTGGAGGATCGTGCTAGTAATGCTCAGGAGGAAGTACGATAGAAGAGGAAGGAGGCGCTCGAGGAAGTGGTCTAGCAAATCTACCATACCAACAATTAGTTTTATTTCTGTCTTTTGTATAACCACTAAGCTATGGGTTTATCATGGCTAGTGAACTCTTGTATTCCCATACTCTTGGAAATAAACATCGTGTTTACTAATAATAACAGTATTGATTTCAAAAGACATGCCCATTTGTAGTAACGTGACTATCTTTACGCATATAAGTTTTATACATGTCATAACTGTCATCTTCATTGTCCCTCTTATAGAAAATGGCACCTGGACGATGCCCAACTATCAACCGAAACCCTCCAGTTAACCGTTCAACCAACCAAAACAATGTGGATATCAATAGTGGCATTGACACTCAGATGCTCAACCAGCTTATTGCCACAAGAGTTGCTGAAGCACTCGCAGCTATCGCTGTGACTCATGCTGTAAGCACTAAAGAAGAGAACAACCTAGGATCTAACTCTTCCCAGAACAAGACATGCAACTACAAGGAATTCCGTGCAGTCATGCATGAAAACTTCCATGGTATTGAAGGTGCTGTAGCCTTAACCCGATGGTTTGAGATACTAGAATCTCAATTTGGGATTAGCAACGTTACAGAAGGTGACCGAGTCAAATTTGCTTCTAGCATACTGCTAGATGGTGCTTTAACTTGGTGGAACATGTATGTTTGTTCTGTTACTCTCGATACCGCTCATGCAACACCTTGGAGTAATTTCAAGGCTATGTTCATCCGGAAGTATTGTCCTCAAAATGAAGTCAAGCAAATGGAAACGAACTGTGGAATTTAAAGGTGAAAGGCACAAACCTTACCGCCTACAATCAACGTTCTAAGAACTCATCCTCTTATGCCCTGAAATGGTACCCAACACCGACCGGTTGTTAGGAACGTTACATTGAAGGTCTACCTTTGAACATCAAGGGTAATGTAACCTCGTCCAAACCAGTAGAATTGCATGAAGCAATTGAAATGGCTCAAGGATTGATGTACAGTTCAAGAGTTAGGAGAAAACTCCAGTGACAAGCACAAATGGAATGGAAACCACTACAACAACAACAACCCCAACACCACTAGTAATCTCAATCCAAACAAACGTCCAGAGACAGCAAGGGTGTTTACAGCTGGGCAAGGTTCTTACATTGGCAAATTACCTTACTGCGGGAAGTGTGAACGACACCGCACTGATGCATGCCCTCCTACTTGTTACAAATGTGGAAGGGCATGACATAAAGTCAAAGACTGATGAGCCCTACCCCGTCTCGCAAGCCAAAGAGGACCCGGAAGCCAAGGAGGACAGGGAAGTGATGTTACTTGCTTTGGATGTGGCAAAAAGGGACACTACAAGAACAAGTGTCCGAACAATGGAAGTCAAGGCCATGGAAATCAAATTCGAGGCAACCAACAAAATCCTCAAAACAATCAGAGGCAGAATCAAGGAAATGATATGCTAATCATACAAGGCGAGAGAAGCGGAGTTAAAAATGAGTCCAGACTAGAAGTCATCTCGAGCATCAAGACGCAGAAGTACATTGACAAAGGATGTTAAGTGTTCTTAGTTCAAATGATAAAGAAAGAGGAAATTGTGGCATCTAGAAAACGAATAGAAGACGTGCCTGTTGTCAAGGACTTTTCAGAAGTATTTCCTGAAGAATTTCCAGGATTACCCTCGACACGCCATTATAGTGTGGAGCTAGCCGACGGAAAGTCGCTAACCACAAATACTATTTTAAGAGGGTGTACTCTTAACTTGCAAAATCACCTGTTCAAAATCGACTTACTCCCTATAGAACTAGGAAGTTTTGGACGTCACGTCGGAAATGGATTGGATGGCCGATGCATCGCGGGGAAGGTTGTGTGTTAATGAGAAGTTACATTCGTGTGTCCGTAAGGAAATGAAATGCTAATCATACAAGGCGAGAGAAGCGGAGTTAAAAACAAATCGAGATTAGAAGTCATCTCGAGCATCAGGACGCAGAAGTACATCGACCAAGGATGTCAAGTGTTCTTGATTTAAATGATGATGAGGAGAAAACGAAATCCCAAAAGGGCGAATAAAGATTGCTTGTCCGTCTGAGACTTTCCGAAAGTATCCTGCAGATTTTGCCAGGACTACCCCCTGACGCGCCAAAGCAGAATTTCACATTGAGTTAAACCTGAAGCTGCCAAACCTGTTGCCACGCACTCCATAATCGTCTATTGCACCTGCAGAAGATGAAGGAATTAGGCCGAGCAACAGAAAGAATTTCCGACAAAAGGTTTTATAAGGACCAAGTTCCTCTCCTGATGGGGAGCACCAATCTTATTGTCAAAAAGAAAGGATTGAATCTTTTTCGAATGTGTATCGATTATCGTGAATTGAATAAACTCACAGTGAAAAATCGTTACCCCTTACCAAGAATCGATGATTTATTCGATCAGTTGCAAGGATCCAGCATCTACTCGAAAATTGACTTAAGGTCAGGTTATCATCAGTTAAGGGTTAGAGAAGAAGATATTCCCAAGACTGCTTTCAGAACACGATACGGACACTATGAGTTCCAAGTTATGCCTTTTGGGTTGACCAACGCACCTGCGGTATTCATGGACCTCATGAACCGTGTGTGCAAACCATACTCTTAGTGTTTAGCTTAGAAATAGTTTCATTTGGATTTTGGTAAATCTGCTTAGTTTTAAGTCAATATTGCTTTCTCGTGTAGTTTTTTTTTATATAGTGCTTATTTCTAAAAATTTAATGCTTATTTATCCTTAAGTTTGTTTGTTCTTCATCTTTTTTCAATCAATCAGTGCTTAATTTGATTAGTTTCAGCTTTTAAATGGATTTTTAAAACTAAAAGGGGTGTTTGGGATAAGCTATTTAGTATAGAAAAATTAGAATGTATTCTGTTTTGGTTATCATTCTGGTTTTAATAGGCTCTAATTAAGTCTAGGTATTAGTTTTTATGAGCCTTTAAGTAGTTTTATCAAGTTTTTAGGTTGTTTTATTTGAATTTCAAGTCTGCAAGTCTATTAGCTCTCCAAACGGTTTATTTGATTAATTTCCTAAAAATGCATTTGAGGTGTGTTGTTTGTGTTCAAATTTGAGTTGTCATATGCAGCATTGCATATCTGTTTTGATTTCTAAGATTTTGGAAAAAAACCTTTATGAGTCTTTTGATTATAAAACAGTCAAGTAATGGTTGATGAATGTTCTTAAAGTTTTTTTTATGCAGTTCAATAGGGGTTATAACCTAGCTTATTTTTGTTTAATCTTTGTTAAAATTAGCTTATTGTAGTTAGATCTTAATCTTAGTAAAGTTTTTAAGTGTCAACTTTACTTTTGAGTCTTAATTTTTAGCTGCAAATAAGTCATTTTTCTTCAAAAAGCCAGAAATCATTAGTGTAATCTGTCTCTTTTTAAGTCTCTTTTCTAGCTTATTTCTTGTACTTATTTGCTTAGTTCAAGTTTATTTGTGTCATTTGGGTATGGGTGGTTATCTATTTTCAGTTATTAGCTAATTCCTAGTGCTTAATTGTTCTTTAAATTAGCTTGAAATCTGTCAAAATATCCTGTTTTAAACCTGCCGTCTTATTGCTTTTTAAGAGCTTTTTAGCTTATTTTGTCTGCTCAATTTTAGTTCTTAGTGCTTGTTAGGATTAGGTCTTTTTTTGTTTTCAGCTTGTTTTCTTCTTCTTTTAGCTTATTGAGTTCCTAAAAGCCAAAACAGTTTTAGCTTATAAGTCATTAAACTTGAAGGCTGAAATCGCCACATATGTTAGCAAATGCCTGACTTGTGCTAAGGTTAAGGCTAAACATCAGAGGCCCTCTAGATTGTTGGTCCAACTTAATACACCAGAATGGAAGTGGGAAAAGATAACAATGGATTTCATCACCAAGCTACCCAAAACGGCAGCAGGATTCGATTCGATTTGGGTCATTGTTGATCGTCTTACCAAGTTTGCTCACTTTTTGCCAATGAAGGAGACGGAGTCAACAGAAAAATTGACGAGGCTGTACATGAAAGAGATAGTAGCAAGACATGGTATACCGGTGTCAATCATCTCTGATCGTGATAGCCATTTCACTTCGAGAGTTTGGCAATCTTTGCATAAAGCCTTGGGTACTCAGTTGAACCTGAGCACTGCTTATCATCAGCAGACAGATGCTCAAAGTGAGAGGACCATTCAGACGTTAGAAGACATGTTGAGAGCCTGTGTAATTGACTTTGGGAATGGTTGGGATAGACACTTACCCCTAGTGGAATTTTCGTACAACAACAGTTATCACACAAGCATTAAAGCTGCACTGTTCAAAGCACTTTATGGTAGGAAGTGTCGTTTGCCTGTTTGTTAGGCTAAAGTTGGAGAGGCACAACTCATCAGACCAGAGATTATTCACGAGACTACGGAAAAGATTTTCAAGATTAGGGATTGCATGCAAGCTGCACATGACCGACAAAAGAGTTATGCTGACAAGAGGCGTAGACCTCTTGAATTTGAAGTTGGAGATAAGGTTATGCTTAAAGTCGCACCATGGAAGGGTGTAATCCAATTTGGGAAGCATGGGAAGCTAAACCCTCGTTATATTGGACCCTTCCAAATCATAGAAAGGATTGGTCCAGTAGCTTACCGTTTGGAATTTGAAGAAACATGTAATCTAATGATCTACCAAGAACAAGAGAGAGAGATGTGGGTTGTGATGTTTAGTGAGAGAAAGTATATGGAATGGATGAAGTGTTATTACTATGTGAAAAATGGAAAAACTGAAACAACCAACCCTTCTCCAAGGCTAGGAGAGGGCTTATATAGTTACATGATAGCCGACCCATGGGCTATGATGGGCTTCCCATGGGCCTTGGGCCGGATTAGCTTCTATACTTAACATGACACAATCTACGAGCTAAGACCTATTACAACTTGGAAGTGACCGACACTTTTTGTGTTTCCAACAATCTCCCCCTAAGGGAGGTCACTCCATTTTACAAAACTTTAAGCCTAGCATACAATGCTTTGTCTTTAGTCTTTAGCTCGTCCTTTTGACATTCTCCTGTGAGTATGTTGTAGTGATCATTGATTTCTGGATTGAGCTTGTTCCTTGAACTTGTATTTGACATTGTGATCTTGAGCATCTTGAGATCATCAACCAAGCACAATCTCTTCGCCATCTTGAAACTTTGCCATCTTGTGGATTTGTGATTTCTGAACCAACATGCTCATACCTTTCTTGAATGGTTGTCTTGAAAAACTTTAATGCTACGTCTTTCTTGAGATTCGTTAACTATAATACTTCGTCACTTCGAGAAAGACGTTCGTTATCAGAGTAGCGGAAGTCTTGAAATATGTATTTGAGCCTTTCATGAAGTCCTTATGTTTGTCTATCGGGTATGAGCATGTGGCTATGGATCTTGTGAGTCAGCTGGAATCAGGAACCTCCACCACCATCTTTAAATAGCCTGCATAAAAACAGTTAGCAATAAAGCGGGGGGACGAATATGGCTTTGTCATTCGCCCAGGTTTGGTTGGAGTAACCTTCAAATCCGTGAGGATCGACCTGTGATCAGATAGATTCAATTTAAGAAGAATCTTCTTGACAGGATTTCCAGCTGTAGTATTGAATCTTTCTAACACATAAGTATTAGATTCATCGTACTCAGCATGTTCTCATTATCGGAACGTCTCAAAGCAGACAGCACGATAAGAGTGAACCAGTGAGTTACTATCTCACCGATTGATATAGAAAATCGATTTGAAAATCAATCGACGTGTCACTTGCTAAAGTGGTTTTGTGACACATCGAGAGTTTTAAGCAATTCAAAATTCTTTAACCGTTGATCCATAACCTGGAACAAGTTTGATTCATAAAGAATCGCACCATTGTTGCTTTCCAGTTGTCACAAGCTTGATTCATAAGAATCGCACAAGTCACCTACCATGAGCTTGTTTGATGTTGGCTCAAGCAGGATTTCCATCTTCATTGTGAATACCTAAGTATCACTCGGATGTTCTGGCAAAATCACAAGGATCTTGCGTAGGACTCTAATGATATTACTTGATATTCACATTGTGTGAGATAACAAGCTAAATTATGACAAGTGTCCTAATGAGATTAATGGATGATCTCTTTTGGCTCTAGACTCAATAGTGCACTTTTAATTTTAGTGATCGGAGGCTGGAGCTGAGTGCCACCTTTTCAATATCAACTAACTCGGAGTGAGAAAGTCAATAGAAATGAGTGTATCTCCGTGAGTTTTGAAACAAAGTCTTTCCGACTTTGAGTGGCTGGGAGGGGTTTGTGCATAGCGTCACTGGGTCCATGACTGTCTTCAATGTCAGACAACACCTAAGTGTTTCTGACAGCATATGTATTGACCCGGTTTCTGCCTAAGTGTATGGAGGGCTTCTTTCTTTTCACCCTTTATCCTTACATTTCTTTTTCATTCTTCAACCCCTTCAATGCTTACCGAGACTTCATAACTAACACCTTGTTGGGTTTGTTCCAGTGTTAGCTCCATCTCAGTCGGCATTATTCCCGATTCTCACTTTTTCTCCTTTTTAATCATACCTAAGGACTTCTACACTAACTAGTGGATATCCCTGGGTAGATCCCTCCGGTTCTGGCTGGATCATGGGATTTGAATACCTATACCTAACCACCTTATAACTCCATAAAATTAAGTACATGGTCGGTCTTTTAGGGTATTCCATCACCATTACAAACCAAAATCATTGAAAAATTCATTCAAAGTGTTTGATATAAATATCAAAAGGTTTACACTTTGAATGTTTTTAATCATCACTAAAAGCTCCCCCTTAACATGTGCATCGTAATCGTAGTACATGCTAAGTGTGGAGTGCATCGAGTCCATTTTAATTGATTACTTCTGTCAATATACATTAAGTCCAGGTTAATCACATTTTCTCCCCTTATCCAAAATGTTAATCCCTTGATATTTTGGATATCAATTGATTAACCGTTCGGGGACAAAATGATGTATTCTAGCAGAATGGAACATATTATTGCTCCCCCTCAACTTTTGAGGGTTTATAAGATGGTGTCGAGTACAATTATTTGAAAGATTTTGAATTTACTAAGAAATTCTTGTAAAATTTGTACTCGAGCACATCTTATTTTTCACCAAAAATCTACACTAGTTATTAACATATTTACAAGATAAAATTATTTCGAGGATTGA
>BQNB010123296.1:0-18664 GCA_026074375.1 Tanacetum coccineum
GATTTTGAGTTTTCGGGGTTCCGTTAGGTCAAAAACGCAAAAAACGCAATTTAAACGTTAAAGCGTAAAAATAAATACCGAGAGTGATCGTAAACTACGAAACACTTAGAAAAGATAAAATAACTCATCTTGAAGAACATAAGCAAACACGTCTTTTATGTTCACATTCATAGCTACTATACACGAGGAGAATCTAGTCGAGTTGAGCTTGACTGAATATCTAAATAACAACTCATCTTGAATCTTAATACAAATTTTAAATCTTATCGAGAAGAATCCAATATAGACTCAGAATCTCGCCGAATAAAAATAGCTTTGATTTAAGATTTATAAGTATTAAAACATACATTAGTTAATATGCATTACTTGAGCTTGACTCTCAATACGTTTAGAGCTTATTTGTACAGTTGTACTCAAACTCAATTTGATAACGTTTAGATTGCTATTAGAGTTTCATATATGTTGTGCTAGATGTCATTAGGACGTGAGGTTTTGCAGGGTGCAGTGACACTTGAAATGTTGGTGTTAAACATTTCTTACTGGCATTTGTTTAAATTGCTATTATAGTTTCATGTTGTTACGAGATTTACTTTTCATGTTTACGGTAAGGACGCTTGATGAAGGCCGCTAGGAATCGGTTTTCCTTGTTCTAAGAGATTAATATGAATATATTTCTAAATTCTTCTTTTATTCTTTGAAAAAATGATTCTCATTTCTAAAACCATGATAACTTATATATATTATATGATTATACGGAGTATGTAACCACAAGATTGTTGGGATTTAAATACCTAGGTAACTAGTTTAGCCACGAGTACGCAGCGGATAGGACCTAGTAATAGCATATGGTTAACATAAAAACAAAAGCAAATAGAAACGCGTACCTTTTGATAATTTGATCAAGAAAACGAAACAAGCAATTAAAGTAAATTGCCTCTACGGTTGCTCACACAATCACGTCAACCGAACACGTTAAGTATGCTAGACTTAACTCCACTAACTAACAACCTTTGTTTTATATGTCGATTACCAAACAACTCTTGAATCTTTGTAACCGAAAATCAATAACCGAATTAGGGTTTTAAACCATAATTAAACCGAATACCTGATAACCGAATTCAAACAAACCCGAAAACCCTAGTTGGGGTTTTTTTTAACTTCGAACCAGAAAACAACAAACTCCTTTGTGTAATACTTGAATGTCGAGCTAGGAGAAACAAGAAGATAACAATTAAACCTTTGTGGTTTAACCGAAATCAGTTGTAAGACTAGAACCGAAACCCTTAAACAACCTTAGAGAAGGGCAAGGTGATTTCGGTGATAAAGGAACAAGAAGAACCGAATAACTTTTTGGGTTTTGAGGATGTGTGGCGTCTCAGATTATGCATGGGACATGGGGTATTTATAACCCCTAAAACCTAATGTGATAAGCTTAGGAAGTCTAGTCCCAATCCAAAACCAACTCCTCTTTTCCTTGTTTCTTTATCCAAACCGAACCCCCCTTTATTTCTACTAGAAAAAAACAGCCACATAAGTGTCCTTGGGGTTCGGGTTTTGTCTAAAACAGTCCCTCGGTTTATGTATCGTGAAGTATAAACATATTCTCCGTGTATTAACGTGTGCGCCCCCAATAGGCTCACATATTCGTAATGTATTCGTGTTATTCGACTGCCATATTCCAACAAATGCAAAAAATGTGGACTATGATGGTGGAATTGGAGTAATCCGTACAGTAAAGTTTTACACATCGGTTATTATTTGTTCGAATAACAAATAGTGGTGGTGGAATTGTAGTAAACCATATAGTAAATTTTTAGATACATCCATAACATGTGGTTACTTAATTTATACCTTTGTGCAGACTTTTCTGCTAAATCAAAAACAGGAGATAGGAGAGGCTAGAAAGTCTTTACAAGAAGCTCATTCTAGGAATGCCGAGTTAAAGAAAAAGTTTGAAGATGCTGAGGAAAGAGCAAAGTGCCTTCAAGAATCAACTCAGAGGTTTGTGATCATAATAGTAAAAAAGTTTGCTATATATGTTGGCCAATTCATGTGAAGTATAAAGGTTTGATTTATCAATGTATATATGTTTATTGTGATTTTAACAAACTTGATTGTTTGTCCTGAAGTGATGCAACTGTCTTTTTTGTTGTACAGGCTTGAAGAAAAGCTCTCCAATATAGAGTCTAAGAATCAAGTGCTTTGTTCACCTACTGGAAAATCATGTCACCTACTGGAAAATCCTTATTTGCAAGACCGAGAACAATTATTATTCAGGTACTATAGAAAAAGTTATATCTTGAAGCTTAGTTATTCGTGTTGCTCACGTAGACACTTTCTTAAATTCTAATAATATCTTTTTTTATGAACTTACAGAGAACTCCAAAAAATGGGAATGGCCACAATGGAGAAGAAAAGGTGGCTACACCAGTAAGTATAGCTAATATGCTTCGTTAGACTCCAAAAGATAAGTTATAATGCAAATTTTAAATTTTGCTTGTGTTTTTATGGTTAAATCGTTAATTTATAGACGAAAGATGGCAAAATGAGCAAGTTAGTTGCAAGACGAAACATGTAACTTTGTCGATAATGTTACTTGAGTGGTTTATTATATATGGTGAAACAAAAATGTGTTTTGTTGGGCTGCATTGAAGATTCATTTATTTGAAAAGGTTTTAAACGTCAAATGATGGTCCTTGATCGAAAGGGGTTTTAAAAACCTTTAAGGGGTGTTTGGATAAGCTTATTTGAGGGGTTTAATAGCCTATTGTACTTTGAAAAAGCTTTTAATCTCTTTGATGGTGTTTGGATAAGCCTATTTCAATGAGCTTTTAATATTTTTAAGGGAAAAATAATCCAAGTGCTCGTGTTAATGGTTGATACTTTTTTCCAGGTGAAAAGACAACTACATCAAAGAGGACATGTATAATATCCATAAACGAGAGTTGAAAAAAATCAATTGAAAAAGAGAAGGAAGTGCCATGAAGATTGAAAATCATACATTGTTCTTGTGGTTATAACAAAGCAATACATCAATAGGAGATGGAAATATTATTATTTACAATTGAATTTTTAGATATTTCATTAATAGTTATATGTTTGTATCGTATTTTTCACATGTAAGGTAAAAGTATCAATTTTAATTTCGATTATGTGTATAGCGAAGCCGTCGGGCAGTCGGGTAGGATTTTAAGTGTTTGGGATCCTAACAAGTTTCAGAAATTAAACCACACTATATCTGATTATTGTATCTTGGTTCTTGGTGTGTGGGTTCCAAATGGTAGAAAGCTGCTCATTATTTTGATTTATGCTCCACAAGAGTTAAGTGAAAAGAGGACTCTATGGGATTATTTGTGTTTTACTATATGTAACTGGAATGGCGATGTTGTTACTATGGGAGACTTTAACGAAGTGCGAGATAGTAGTGAGAGATTCAACTCGGTGTTCAATAAACATGGTGCGGAGTTGTTTAATGACTTCATTGCTAAAGCCGGCCTAACTGAGGTCCCTCTTGGTGGTTGTATTTTCACTTGGTGTCATAAAACGGCATCAAAGATGAGTAAACTTGATCGTTTCCTTGTATCCGATAGTCTTTTGTGTAATTGCCCACGTATATCTTCGGTGACTTTGGACAGGTATCTATCCGATCATCGTCCAATCTTAATGCGCGAATCCATATATGATTATGGACCGATTCCTTTCAAGTTTTACCATTACTGGTTCGAGATTGATGGCTTCGATAAACTTGTGGAGGATTCTTGGAACGAAATTCATGTTGTTGATAATAACGCCTACGTGAGATTTATGAAAAAACTCAAACTTTTGAAAGAGAGAATTAAAGCTTGGAATAGTTCGTACAGAGAGCTCAAGAATTGTAGGAAGAATACGCTTAAAACTGAGCTAACTAATCTTGATTCAGTCTTAGACAGAGGAGAAGGTATAGATACGGATGTTACTAGAAGATCTGATGTTGTTCGTATTCTGCAAGATATCGAGAAAACTGAAGCTATGGAAGTGGCCCAGAAAGCCAAAATCAAATGGGCCGTGGAGGGAGACGAGAACTCTAAGTATTATCATGGCGTCATTAATAAAAAGAGAAACAACTTAGCTATTCGAGGTGTGTTAGTTGATGGCAACTGGGTGGAGTCTCCTCAATTAGTTAAAAATGAATTCTATACTCACTTCAAACAGTTTATAGTCTTTTATAATCTTTCAATAATTTATTTGTATCACAATGTAGCATTAATATTTTTCTATTCATACATCTAATATATCATTTATATTCATAATATCACAAATCGATTTTACATAAACACCATTCAACGGTTTTAAATTTTGGTTCTATGAATTTCACATGGATTATATTAAAATAGGAAGCCTGTTATGGAAGATATCATCCTATGGCTACATGGGTCATAAGTTTCCCAACGTGTAAAAGAGATTTGCAAGATGTCAAACTCAACTTACTTCTCCCCATTTTGTTGCTGTGTTCAAGAGCTTTGAAATCTAAGTTCTGTTTACACCATGGTATAAGTTTATTGTGACACATGATAAAATATAACATAAATATATATTTTATCACCAGTCTTGATAACTTTTATGTATTTGTATATTTCCTGAAATGTCACACATAATTTTAAAGCCATTGTAAAGAGAGCATGAGAAGAAAGATTTAAGTTAGATTATGAGTATTCATAAAATTGTAAGGAGTATATGATGTTTTGACTATAATTATCATTCAATAACAAAAAAATCCCAATATATAGTTCTGTAGTTCGATTGTTTACCTTTTAATCCAGTGATGTTGACGGTCAATAAGCTATTACAAATTATAAACACGTATGCTTTTCGAAAGAATTACGCCGTTTATTACAAAAGAATAAGAACATGAAAGAAAATCGGCATTGTGTTGTTTTATGGGATATATGAGATAGAGAAAAGTTCTATGTAAAACACTATCTAATCAAAGAACAATTCACTTCATCTCAACCATCCATTTTATTTTCATCTAATGGTTTAGATTAATTTTTATTTTTATTTAATTAAAAAACCCACTTTCATCTTATTTTTTTAAAATTAAATATCTCACAAACCGTTAATCGTTACGCAAAACGAAACATATCATCGCGACGAGAATTAAATTATCTTTCTATAGAGGGGCACTTCTATATACTTTCGAAGAACTTTTTTTTCGATTATTTTTTTGATTCACGTCTGAAAAAATCACAAGTGTGATTTTATGAAATCACATGTGATTTTGATACAAATCACATGTGATTTTTTCAGACGTGAGTGAAAAAAAAATTCGGAAAAAAAGTTCGTCGAAAGTATATAGAAGTGCACTCTATAGAAAGATAAAAAAAATACTCGTCGCGATACTTTCGACGAACTTTTTTCCCGATTTTTTTTCAATCACGTCTGAAAAAATCGCATGTGATTTGTGATACAAATCACATGTGATTTCATTAAATCACGTGTGATTTTTTCAGACGTTACTGAAAAAAAAATCGAAAAAAAAGTCGTCGAAAGTATATAGAAGTGCCCCTTTATAAAAAGATAAAAAAAATACTCGTCGCGATACTTTCGACGATCTTTTTTTCCCATTTTTTTTCAATCACGTCTGAAAAAATCACATGTGATTTGTATCACAATCACATGTGATTTCTTAAAATCACATGTGATTTTGTCAGACGTGATTGAAAAAAAAAAATTAAGTTCGTCAAAAGTATATAAAAGTGCCCCTCTATAGAAAGATAAAAAAATACTCGTCGCGATGGTGTATTTTTGGTCGTTTAACGATTTATCGTTTGCTAGATATTTGAGTTTTAAGAAAAAAGTGAAAAGTGGGTTTTTTTATTATGATGAAAAAATAAGTGGTTAGGATTCACCCATTTGTTCTTTAAGATGACCATGTTCTTTATGGATCTCACATCATATGAGATATATGTTTTTGGTATATCATATAACAGTACTTTTATGAAAAGTATGCACAAATTGATTTTTTCGCCTCATTTAGTATTAATTATCAATATCAATTATTATAAAACTATTCATTTTTCTTTCTACATTTATCAAATATTTGCATTATTGCACCAATTTATATCAAATTCGTCTAAGATATACTTTGCATACATATTATTTCTAATCAACCATTACTATGTTAAATGTTCATTCATAATACATTATTCAACGGTTTTAATGCATCATCATTGTTTGACAAGAAAGAAGCGTATGCAATTATTAATTTTGAGTCAATAAGTATTACAGTATTGTAGTAAAAAAAATCTTATATAAAAATAAAATCGAAGGTTTTTTTTTGGTATATAGGTTAGTTACAATAATTACTTATTTTGTATATAAATTTTTTCAAAGTTCTTTTAGCATCAAAAATAACAAAACTTTATATAAAAAGTTTTTTTTAGTATCAAAGTTTTATCAATACAAAAGTATATTTTGGTATGATAAATAATTTGAGAGAAGTGTCACTCTCTTTATACTCGAAATGTTGACAAAAGTATATACCAAAATAGATTAGATGTCTTTTGTATTACTTTTAAAATGTATTTTATTTTTCTGTTGCATGACTATTTTTTATTCATACATCTAAAATATCATATATTCATGTAATATAACAAATCGATCGCTTATATAAATATAGGGATGGCAAAAAAACCGAAACCCGATGGGGAAATTCAAAACCCGAAGTTTTTGGGGCGGGGCGGGGCATGCTTATCGGGTTTCGGGGCATTAACGGGGATTTTTATCGGATTCGAGGTGGGGACGGGGCACAACATCCCCAACCCGCCCCGCCCCGAAACTATATATACATATAAATCTATAATATACATATATTGTTATGTTAGTATTTACTTAATAAAACCAATATTATCGATTTGTTGGTAGTTTTGTATCTTTGTAAGATTGCAAGTTTTGATTATAAAAAACTTCATTTGTGTAATGTTTTTAAAAGAAGTTTTTATTTTTTTTAACGTGGTTAATATTATTTAGTTTATGAAGGCTACTAATAATATATTGTTATTGGGTTCTTGATTATTCATAATATGCATGTAATCACATTTGTAAAAATATGGCGTGAAAATAATAATAAACGGATAACAACGTGTATTTAGTGGAGCATTGCACTTGTAAGGACGCCCTAATAAGATCACCAACGGGGATTGGAGCGGGTTTGGGGGAGCATCTCGCCCCAATGGAGCGCCCCAATAAGATCCTCATTGGGGATCGGGGCGGTTTTGGGGCGTGATTTGCTAATCGAGTTTGGGGATGGAGGGTGGCCGCCCCGCTCCAAACCCGCGCCATTGCCATTCCTATATAAATATATTGAGGTATACTAAACTTTTATTGTATGCCATAAAATGTTATATGTGTATTTTGTTGTTACACAATTTTTCTATGTTGTTGTTAGATTATTTTACTCTTTTCTAGAGTGATATATTCTCAAATTTATATACCATAAAAAATAAAAGATCTTTTATAGTGTTTCATTAGTTTATTTGTGTCGTAATTTAGCATTAATATTTTTTATTCACGGGGTTAACATGTAATTTATTTACGTAATATTTCAAATCGATCTCTTATAAAAACACTGTCAATGTTTTCTTAAGGCCTCGTGAATTTCACGGGTCAATAAACTAATATAGTGATAAAAAAAGTTAACAATTTGTATGAATTAACCATAGTCTGTCCCATATATCATCATATCGTAATCGTGAATCTGTATATACGACGACATGTGTTCCACACTATGACTAGATAATACTTGCATCAACTTGCATGGACGAGTTCCACCACAATATATAAACGAACAAAATTTGCTTTCTTTGACCAATGTGGGAACAACAAACTTCATACATTACAAGTTAATAGAAAACAAAATATTTGATGGTGTAATCTAATCTAACACTAATTAAACACGTACATTAATATTTTCAAAGTAAATCAAACATGTTACTCTTACACCAAGTAAAAACATCAAATATTGTACAAAATAAAAATTACTTTCGTTTCAGTTTTACTTATAGCTTTAAAATTTTAAAAAGTGCGAAAACATCATCGTTTAGGCATTTCCATTACCGTAACCCAAACCAATGATCGAAAAATCCCCGAACCCAAAGCCGAAAAGAAGATCCCAAAAGACGCATCATCACAAGACAAGAAAAAGAAGAAACACAAGAAATCAGTATAGACGTACGAGATGTACATCTTCAAAGTGTTGAAACAAGTTCATCCCCATACTGGAGTTTCAAGTATTATATCAAATTGATTAGAGTTACCGTTATTTTTCTCCTCTTTATTATTTGGATAAAGGAAAACTACTTTTATATTTTCATCAATGGCATCATTTTAAAAAGCAATTTTCCCTTGACATGTTCGACTACAAGTTTGAGCAAGACAATGACAAACCAGAGAAAACCATTCTTGGCAAATTTTTCTTTATTAGGTCCCTTGTTTTATACGCAACTTGAATTTTACTATCTCGTAGACTTATAGTTAATATATTACAAACGCACACTCACAATGTTCAAAACACTATAAATTATAAATAGTAACACACGAACGTTTATTAAAAGTGCCGGCCTGCCATAGGGCGAAGCGGACAATGGCCCAGGGTATCAACAATTATGAGTGCATTAAAAAATTTATATAATAGTGAAGTGCATTTTTTTTTTATAATTTTTTTGAACAATAGATCATTTTGAAGGTTTCATTGTCGATTGAAAAGGGAGATTTAAAAAGGTTAAGATGGGAATTAGTGGCGGAGCTTGAGTGAAATTTGTGAGAGGGTCAAAACAGTAATTTGTGTGTTGTTGGAGGGCCAAGGATCAAAATATATACTTTTACCTTATATAAATGAATGAATAAAATAACACAAAGTGACAATACTCAAGGGGGCCCACAGACCTTGTCTCTTCATAGCTCCGCCCACGAATATAAGGTCCAGTTCAACAAAAGCGGTCGTATTACTTTTCAAATCTAACCTATGAGTAGCTTATAAAACCAAATTGTAACTTTTTTGAAGATAAAAATTGACTTTACAACAAGTCCAATAAGACATCGTCGGACAAGTGTAGATCATTATTAACAATGGAACAATTAGAATAAAACTATTTAATCTTCAAAATGTAAAAAAGTTGAGCGCTTGTATAAATTGACTAATCATCAAACTAGGAAGCAATCAACAAAATTATAGTAACAACAACTTATTTCAATCATATACATCAGGGTATTTTAGCAAGACAATGTTCTTCTCTTTGTTCCATGTGGGACTGAAAGTCTAAAACACGTTTTCAAAACTATATTTGGCAAAAGTTTTAAGTGACAGACTCTACTGGCACCAGAGACAGAGCCAGGATTTATATTAAAGAGGGGGCTCAACTTTTTTTTTCTTTTATAATAATGGCATAAAATTTCTTGTTTCTTATAATATTGGATAGCTTGAATTTTAAACTGCTATCAGTACGAATAGACGTTTGAAAGTTCGATGTTTGGTTGCATATTATCATAAAGCAAAAACCTATCCAAGTTATTCTGTAACATGTACTTGCAAGGTAAACTCAAGTGTTTGCCAAAAGAAGTAGACCAAAAAACGTTTATTGTAAAATTTAAAGTAAAGAACAATCATTTATATCTATTAGTTAATGTTCACAAGTTACCACACTTGGTATACTTTTCATGTGAAAAGTGAACATTTTTTAATGTGTACTTTTCTCTTTTTTTGTCTTTTACCAAATCATATATTCATCTTCTTCATTGGATCTTCTCCACTAAATCACTATTGCAAAACTACCCTTTTTTGATTTTCACGTCTTAAACCCATGACATAAATTGGCAACAAATTCTTCTTCAACAACAACTTTGTTAACATATTTTGGCTATTAGCAGGGGCCAAAACACAAACATTCAATGTTACAAAAATTAGTAGCGATTTTCAGCGCTTATTTGTTCACGCGAAAGATAAAAGCGTTGTAGAAAAATTATCCCGCTTATAATAAGCGGTTGTAGAAAAAATATATCACGAATAAAGGCGTGATAGAAAAAATTCATGAAGGAGTAACAACGTAAAAATAGCCTGTACTTTTTATATTAAAAATAAATAATTTTGTATTACTAACCATCTACAATATGGGAGAAAATGCGTGGACACTTATATGTTCTTCACCAATAAGTCATGTTACACTTGGCATTATCACACACGATTTTCCACAAACAACAAGTCTAATCTAGAGAGAAAAAACGAACACCAAATCAATATTATCATATCAAATTTTTTCCTCCTTCATTTTCTTCTTAAAAGGAATTAGGGTTTCAATCATAATCTTTTCGAATTAGGCCTCTTTATATGAGTTGCAAGGTTTTAATTTTATATACGGTGATGATTTCGATCGTGATTTATTGGGTTTCAGTGAGTTCATGATGTATATTCTATCATTAAACTTTTTTAATTTTTGATTTGACATTTAGGATCTATGTTGTTGACGGAGTGAATACATATAAGAAGCGATTTGACGACGGTATAAAAAACAGTAGGGCATAATGACAGGTCTATCTGCAGTTAGTGACTAAATGTTAGAAGGACGTGGGGGGATTTACATATGGGTACGTCATTGAGCGGATTTGATGATTATATTGATCGGATTTTGTTATGATTTCGGATACGCATAGGTTTGTTCGGTTAAATGTAATGTTAGTTTACTCACGCACGTTTGAGTCAAGATATACAACTTTATTGTGGAATTTTAAGAATTGGTCCTATTATAATGAGTCAATTTAGTTGTTTGAAGATACGGTGATAGGGAGTTTTGTAGGATTAGTAGATGTCAAAGAAGGTTTGTGGATATTTTGTTTGTATAAGGCTCTGTATTTCTAAATTTATTGCTGGACTTACTGAGTACTCTCTCAATTGGCAGTCACCATCTGCAATACATAAATATGAGTGGTAATGTCTGCATCCACGATAGTAAACGTTTTCGAGGTGAAAATTTTATAGAAAGGTGTTCTTAAGTGTGAGGATGATTGATCTGAATCCGCGCTCAAAAGAGTAATATGTGATTGTTGGTGATGCTAAACTCCTTCTGTCTCAGAGTAAAGGTTAGAAAGTCATGATTTGTATATTTAGAACTGGATGTCTTAGATCATGAATGTGTTTTTGCCTTTGTTTTGCATGTTGCGTAAGGTATTGGTCACATAGAAGCCGTAGCTTGTAAGTTTAAGTCTGTGACAGTGACTGCATCAGCGGTAGCTTTGTTGTGTGAATCCTTTTATGTCAGTAAGTCTTCTTTACATATTCTGTAATTGTTTGTATGAACTTTTCTGTGCTTCACATCCTGTTCTTGATTAGATACGCCGTTTTCCAAAGCTAGATAGTTTGGGTTTTTTTAGTCTAGTTGTATGGTGTATTAATTGTGCTTTAATTGATGGTATTAGTGATTTAGAAGGGCATTTATCTGTTATCTTTTTGCACTTGAAGAAACATGATAACTAAAAACACAATGCGTTTAGTATTGGTTTACCGAGACAAGAAATAAGTTAGTGGCGGGAGAAGTAGAAAACTGTGTTTTGTCCTTTTGAAATAAGGGTGAGTTGTGTGTCTAAATGTTACCTTTTGCGAATCCAAATAGATGTAGTTTTGTTTTGTAGGCCAATTTCTATGACATATCACTTAGAAGAACGGAATACTTGCTGGCCACTATTTCGATTCTTAATGTTGTATGATTTGTGACCAAAGTCTTCTTAATTTGTTCTAATTGTTAGGTGATTGTTTGACCAATCAATCTTTAGTGACTTTCAAGTTTTCAGCAAAAACGTTCTTTTTATGCAATGATTATGAACTAAAATACTATGTCGCACTTAATTTTCAGGTTGAGTTACACAAGCCTGTAGTTCTAAATTGCTAATTCACCAACGTCGGCCGCAAAGGTTAGCTCTTATATAATTATCAATATATATTCTCAATAATGGAACTTGTTAATAATTCTGTTGAGGTCTTTGTTTCGTTTTTTGTGGTTGTTATCTCATGATTTTGTCACGGAGACCGAACCTCATTCCTTACTAGAATATGATAGATAGCTAATGGTTCATGCTTATGTCTATGAAATGCAGTTTTTGGAAAAAAACCTTGTGGGGGTCCTCTAGCCATGATGCACTACTCTGATCGCTGTTATGAAGCGTAGCAGGTCAGTACTTCTTTGTTAATTATGTTTAGGTTTGTAGGAAATATCTGCTAATACTAAAATTTCATTAAACATGGATGCATTAGAGCACGTTAACTGGGATCAAAATTGTGAATTGAACTTAAGAAATGACCACTGTATAGTGCTCAACCTATAGTCATTAGATATCCTAGCATACAAGAAAAAGTCAGATAGTATACACTTATATCCCCACGCTATGACAAGCGTGTAGTTTATCTTTATAATTATCTACACCAACTGTCGTAAGAAAAAAGGCATCTGTTTGGTAGATTGAATCCGCTTTCGACAAATGTTGATGAAGCTTAGCTGAAACAGATCTTAAATGATCTACAACGGTCAGCATGGCGCCACATACATACTCCTTTGTGTCCTTTATAAATGTGAATGAAGTAAGACGCGTAAAGTTACACTTAGGGGTGTCAAAAAAGCCGACACAGCCCGACCCCGAGTGACCTGAGTTTGATTTTTTTTCCTTTCTAATTCTTATGTACTTGTTTGCTGCTATGTATTTTTCTTTCTAATTCTTATATATAAAAAGGCTCATATAAGATGTTAACTAGCCCAATATATAGATTACATTTACATTATGTAGGTACTGGAAATATATTACGGAGTATATAGATTATACTTCTATATTTGCCTAATGCTAAACTTCCTACTGTTTTCAATTTTTACCACAGTGTTGTCACATTTATAAACTTGCTAATGTTTCCACTTTTTCTATATGTTATATGTTGCTGCAAGCTTTAATTTTTAGTGTCACCATTAATGCAACCTGCATTTAAAACTAGTTGTTCTGGAAAAGTAATTGTATCAATATAATGTAGCATAAAAGTTAATGATCTCATCCCGCGATCTTTTCTGCCATTCCTAGATTTCATCTCATTAAATACTTAAATATTGTTTATGTTAGTTTATTTAAATAAGGAATTATGAGTCGGTTTACTTGATGTCTTGATCTCTTCAAGTCCAAATGGAAAGCTTGCCTGATCACTCGGATCGAGCTAAGAATATCTATTTTTTATTGTTTATTATAGTAACTGGTGCAAGGTGACTAATTTTTTATTTTCATTCTTGTTGTTAGGAGCTTGTTGAAGACAAAAGATCGGAGCTTGTTGAAGTCTAAAGATAGTTTTAGAAGATATTTAAGGGATTTCAGTCTCGTACTAATTGTTCAAGAATTGACTTAATGAGTGTTGTGAAATGATTTTTTGTAAAATACTTAGAATCTTTTTATTGTTTCTGATATGATTAGCTTTGCCTAATTACAGTATGTTATGTTGAAGATTTAAAAAAATTGTTTTTTCTTCTATATTAATATTCTGTGTATGATAAGTAGCAATTTTTAGTGTTATTCTCTTTATTGGTTATTTGTAAAGTGTATTCAAAATACAGGGGTAGGGTATGTAAAATTATCAAAAGATGTTATTTCTCCTCCGATTTTTTAGTGTCAGACATGTGAATTGTTTATTCACACTTTAAGCGTTGGTTGTACTTTTCAGTTTTTCTCCACGCTTTTTAGTTGTGGATTGTTTAAAATTGATTCTTCACGTTGATAATTGTGTGTATGTATTTTGTTGACGATAAATAGTGCCAAGCAGCAAGAACGTGCGACTTCAAATTTTCACACACTAAAAACGTGGGAGATGCGAGAATTAAGCTAGTGTACAATGAGATGCTTTGTTGAGTGATTTGTAGGGGCCAAAACTAAAAACTTACGAAAAACGGGATGAATATTTAAACTGATTGTTAGAAGTGTTGGGCCGGGTCTTGTGAGGGGGGGGGGCGGTGAAAGTCTAAAACACGTTTTCAAAACTATATTTGGCAAAAGTTCAAGTGACACGACAACTTTAATTTGATGCCACAATTGAATATAATTTATATTCTTTTTATATAAATGTTTTTTTTAAAGTTTGCGGTAGTAGTAGAGTCAAAAAAGTAAAAAAAAAAAAAAAAAAAAAAAAGAAAAGAAGAAGCTGTAAAGAAACTATAGTCGCCAGGCTACAAGCTCCTTCGTCATACACATACCGGTAGTCCACAACTCCATGATTCCTATAAACATTCAGCTCAAACATCCACGTCATCATGATTATAATAAACCCAAACACTCCAATTTTCTTAACCAAATTAAATCATGATTATAATGTAGCATTTGGCTTTGGAAGATGTCGCTTTGTTAAGAAATGTCCTGACACAATCACTATTTCTAAAATTGGATTAAAAAAATGTAAGGCACATATATTTTGGTACAAGTAAAGAATCCCTTGAGGTATTATTAACTTGAAATGAAAAAAGTTGAGAATTTATATAAACTATTGATAAGAAACAACGGATACTATTTTTCTGCTTTATTAGTATCCGGCATCAATTACCAATTACCAACAACATATATAACACTAATATCAACCATTGCAATCCAAATACACCACCGAATATATAACCTAGAAAATTTTATTTTCTTTACCCTATGTGAGACACAAAACATAATTTTCAGAAAAGTAACTAGGCAAAAGTTGTTCTTGGAACACATAATCCCTTTGATCATTATAAGACTTCAACCTGAAGACGAGTTGATAACCATAAACACTAACCATGCATTCAACAAACTTGATAAGTCTCTCAAACATTCGAAGGGCAGAGTAGAGAAAACCACAGCATTTCGTGTACCATTTACACCAAACCAGCAAACACAATGTATTACAGTAGAGTATAAACTCTCAGATCTCGTAACCAGCTGGCCATTACTAATGTAGGATTCAGATGGCACCCCTCACACTTTTACTCACTGATATGAAAGTAAACTCAATACTTTTATATATGAAAATGTAAGTTACAGAGAAGTACACTTATAATATGAAACATACTACCTATTTATAGACTAGGTGCTAGCAAAGTAAAGTACACAAAACTAGGATGAAATGGAACGTGGGTATACTGCCCATGACTCCTAAAGAATAGGTAGCCCAAGAACCAACTTACTCCATCTATTTCTCCAACGTGCATAAGCACATCCTTTGAATCCGTCACACTTTTACCAAGTCCTTTACTATTATTCATAATGTAAGCATGCATAAACGTGAACCATAAACGATTAACCCAACAACTAACTGGGGTTTTAGTACTTAAACCCCGTATTGAGTCGTCGGGTTTCACTCAACCCAGGTCGAACCGATTCACCAAAGCCGGGTGGTTTTTCTTATTTGACTTCTTTTAAGGAAAAAACAACCAATATGGACTTAGATTCTTGGTCTAACGGCGACCCTTTGTTTGATGTTAAATCGCTTCGGTTTTCGATGCATTACCTGATACATATTTGATGCTTCTCAGCTACTGAATGTTGAAAGCATTTGGATTTATAACTAAATAGGTGGTCGTTATTGAATCAACTATCGAGTATGTTAAAGTAAAATTTACTTCAATACTTTTGTATAGTGGTATTGATAAAAACACTTTTTCTTTCATTCAAACAAATAAAAATGATCAGAATAACGGTAACTTTTTGATTACCTTCTTGCCATTTTGGTATACATCAATCATTCTCTAGACATCCTACATCGGGTAAAAGGAAGAAGCTATGCTTAGTTATATACTGCAGTAAATATGGATTCAGCACGTTGAGTATAATAACCCGTCAAAATTAAGAAATACATTTCATTGATTTCGGGGACGAAATCATTTTAAGTAGGATGTGTTATAATGACCCGAAAATTCTAAATACATTAATACAAAATATTAAGTATACTTAAAGTTAATCTTACTTAAAATTTAGTGATAAAAGTAGTTAAAAAAGAGAGCTTGTGTGACGCATGAGACCGGCTATCTAACTTTAACAAACATATCAATTACCTTAAAAAGTATAAATAACAAATTACAATGCTATGAAAAGTATAATTACCAAGATAGGACATTATTGTTGAACATAATTACCAAGATTTAGAGGGTAGAATGGTGATAAAAAGTTGAGATATTGTATGAGTTAATAGGGTACAAGATGATTGTATATTCTTTGCATTAATCTACAACCAATATAGCATCCTATCGACATAATACTAATCTATTAACTTGTAATAGCCATACATACCGAAGTATATAAAGAAGCCATATTAATTGATGTCGATCCTGTGGGATTGAAAGCTTAAAACTAGTTCTCTATAGTAAACATTACGAAAAGTTGTTCTAGCTCTCTCATACTCACTTAAATAACGATATATCAATTTCAATCGAAGATAAAATTGTTAGTCTTTATTCGCACGGTCGGTTGCAATTTCATGAAAATGACTGTGATTTGAAGTTACTCGTACATGTTTACTATCTTTATGACTTTAAGTTTTCATAAATTCAAAATGTTAAGGCATCCACGATGATGAACTTTTAAATATGTTTATTCAATTAATGCATTATTAATTTATAATTTTTTTTCATATTTTAAACATATTTCTACTATGATAAACTTATGCCTAAAACTTTTCATATCATAAAACACAACCAACATTTCTAAAAGTAGAAATAAAAAAGAAAATAGAAAATATTTTAGACTTCTCAAAGATTTTATACTTTTTCATTCCACTTAAGATCAAAATAGTTTTTACTATAGTTCACAAATTTATGACTCTTTTAAAAAAAGTTTTAAACATAATTATAAATCATCATAATGGATACTCTTATTAGTATGAAATTAGGAATTAAATAGCATATTACAATACTACACATTTTAGAAGTTAAACGACGTAGTTTTTGCCTGCTACAGTGCTTACGATGAACAGTGCTACAGTGCTACACTTAGCCCAACAAAAGAGATCTGGCCTAAAACCAAGAAAAAAAACAGAAAGAACAGAATCACAATGACCTAAACCAAGATTTCTACTAACCAAAATCAACACCATCACAACCAAAACCACCATAAACCCATCTCTATCACAGCCAAGATGAACAACAACAACAAACCCATAACTACCTAACCCCATCGTCACAACCCTTCCATCTCCTCAAACAATCACTCGAATACAAAATATTAGATCTCAGTTTCGTTTCTTTCGTGTTGAACAATAATAGATTGGATCTTACAAAATCAAACACGAAAAATGGCATCATAGATCTATATCCGAAATGTTTAAAGAAAGAACAAAAACTAATCAAGTTTCAATTTTTGTTTGTTTCGGTTAAAGAAACACATGAAACAAAAACACTCACAACCTACATGAGACCTTTCTAAAGATCTCAAGTGGGTTTGAGTCTGTGCCTTAATAAACCGAATATGTTTCGTGGGTTATCTATTGTGATTCGATGACGGCTGCATATGAACTAAATGAATTATGAGGCAGGTTTATCTTTGTTTGTGAAGTCATAAGGAAGGCGATGGAGGGATAGTAGAAATTAGATGGGGGCGGAGGTTACTATAAGTAGTGATTAGGTTTGGTTTGTTGCTAAATATTTAAGGATTATATATATATCTCTAAAAGCTACTTATGGATCGGGTTGTTATACTGAATTGGGCCAACCTAATTTCTCATTTGCTTATTAAATGGTATCCGAAATTTTGGGCTGGTATTTGATGTGTTGATAATCAGTATTACGAAAACTAGTACAAGTTAATATGTGTTTTTGCACTTAAATTTGATAAAGCTACTCATTATCCGTAAAAAACACAGTAGTTTTGACATCGGGCCGAAATTGGCGCAACTGGCTCAAAAGTTAAAAAAGGAAAAAAAGTCCGACGGCTCAAATCGATAGAATCCTCAAGTTTGAACTATTTACGACTTTTTATTTACTAAACTTTATTTAGCAAATATATAGCACATATCTACCGATTCATTCAGATAAAAAAATACCGCTAAAAAGGTCTTTCAATAGCGAGCAAAATGAGCAAAATATTGATATATACTTTTAACATGTGTACTATTTTATAGAATATTAGATTTCAATATTTTTATAAGATCGTGCGAAAAAAATTCGTCAAAAGAAACCGCATACATTAGCTTAAAAAAAAGTATGCAACAAACCAAAGGCCCAATTCCTAGGCATTTGAAAAAAAATGCTAATTCGAAAAAAAATATGCCACGCCGCAACGCGCGGGCAAATATGCTTGTTATTATACATCTTACTCATATTCTAGTTGACTCGAACCTAAATGGATCCTAGACAAGTTGATCGACCCGATTTGGCCGACCAAAATTAACCTGAACCTGGCTAAGCTGAGTTCAAATAGGGTCGGGTTAGGTTATGTAATTTTTAGCTTTGACTTCACTTTGACCCGATCCGAATTGACCCAAACACGACCCGATTAACACCTCAAACAAGAAAAAAAAGAAGTAAAAATAGTATTTTGGTCTAATTTGGTCATTTATAAAAAAATTCAAAGTAAATTCAATTTTCTCACTTTTTGAAGGCAATTTAATTTTCTCCATTTTGGCAATTTATGTAATTTTAAATTGCTTCATTTGAGATATCAAACA
>BQNB010123297.1:776-20121 GCA_026074375.1 Tanacetum coccineum
GAGTTGTTGCCGAAACCATCTGTTTTTTTAATGAAGTCTATTGAAACAATGTTCATATAGTACCTCCGAGTCTGATCCTCCATCTACGTACATGCGATGGAAGAGATGACCTGCTACTTCCGCCTCGATCACAATTGATGTTTCTTGTCCGCTGTCGTCTTCTAGAGTTGAGAAAGAAATTTCCTAGTCTGCGAAGAAGCTCTGTGTGGTCTTTTGCCTTGTTATCCGTTTCCAGGGCTGGACCATTAAAATTATCGTAGCTTTTTCTTTGTTAGGAGCTTCCCCTTTCTTTGCAGTTTTTGCCTGCTCTCCTCGTCTTCCTCCTTGCTTTATTTCTTTAACCAGGTGTGACAGCTGTCCTGATTTGACCGCTTCTTCTATTTGCCCCCTCAGATGGATGCACTTATCTGTGCTGTGACCTTTGTCCCCGTAGAACTTGCAGAACTTGTTCTTGTTCCGATTTTCTGCAGGCCCCGTCATGGGTGGCGGTGCCTTAAACTTCACTGTATCCATTGCCAGGATCTCTTTTAGTGTCTTTATGAGAGGTGTGAAGCGATCTTGCCGCCTGATCGACTTGTGTTGGTTTTTAAAGTCGGGCCTTTTGTCGAAGTTTGATTTGTTACCGCTCTCATGGTGTTTCCATGCTGGCGGTGCTTTTTTCTTATTTAGGTTTGCGGCGGCTACTTCTCCTCTTAGAAAAGCTGTTGTTACGCTCATCCTTTCATCTACGGACTTTGGTATATTGTCATTTAACTTTTTGATTAGGTCCGGATTAGTGATTCCATGCATGAATCTTGATATTCTCATGCACTCCGGTGCTCCGCTGACATGCATGCTTTCCGCATTGAATCTTTCCATGAAGGCTTCCGTTGACTCTCCCTCTCTCTACTTGATATGGTGTATTTAAACGAGGTATTTTATGTACTTCTTTTGCTGCGAGTAGTTCCCTAGGAACACATTCCATAACACTTCATAGTTGTTAATGGAGTCTGGTGGGAGTTTATCGAACCAAACCCTGGCGGAGCCGATGAGCGTGGAGTTAAACATGTGGCACCAGGTGGGTATGGCCCACCGCTCTATTTTTGTCGCCGCTTGGAAAATCTTTAGGTGATCTTCTGGATCTCCGGTACCATCATATGTTTTCACATTGACCGGCATGCGGGGTCTCTTTGGGACTTCAAAATTACGGATCCTTGCCGTAAATGGGTCTGTTTCTTCGTACAACCATGGTTGGGAGAGGTCATCGTCATCGTTTGACCTGCGCTTCTTAGATTTCCAGCGTCCGCTTTGGTCGCGACCGTTTTCTGAGTAATACGGCTCTTCGGTTTGAGACTTATGGCTTGCGCGGTCAGTAGTGTTCCATTCTTCTTCAATTTCCTGCTGACGCTTTCTGGAACATATAACATAGCTTCGAATGAGTTCCCTAGCGTCTTTCCTTCTTTGGCTTGGGGTTTCCCCTGACGTGCTGGTACTCCTTTTTCTACTCATGCGCCTGTGCTGCGGCGCGTCCTTTGGTCCTAACCTTGAGTGTATGTCTCTTTTTCGCTCCCTCAACCGTGTGCAAACATTTTTGTCTCCAAGGCCTAGTCTAGTGAACACTGTAGCGCTCGTTGGACTTCTTTGGCGGGTTGGTTTATCTCTTTCATGCCTTAGCCTGAAGAATACGCTTGCGGTCCGCGAGGGGCGTGATGCGAGCTTTCGCCGTAAGTCAGGCGCGTTTGTAGGCCCTGAAGTTTTTCTTGGTGAACTTTCTCTGCCATGATTGGCAATATTTGATTGTAGTATTTTTCACAGATTTCCCGAAGCTTATCCGCGGGAAGACACCCAGAACTACCGTCGGGGTTTGCTTGCTCCCTTTGCCGGCTGTGTTCCGGACTGCGAAATTGGCAGGGGTGTGGGCTGGGTTTGCCAGTTGGCTCATTTTGTTTTCTGAGATTTTTGGAACGCAGTTGTGTTGGGTCCCACAGATGGCGCCAACTTGTTAGTACAAAATTAGTGTGGTGTGATTAGGGGGATGTAGAATGCTCACAGCGGGGCTATAAGCTCTCGGATCGTTGTGTTTTTGTACTAAGTGAAGGTGATGGAAAACTTCCTGCTAAGAAAAAGAACACCGTTAGCTTTACCGCGGGAGGGGTGTCCCGCGATTAAGCTCGGGTGTAAGAAGTATTATTGGCAATATGTAGTATATGTGTAGTAGTGGCGGAAGTTCTTCGTTAGGTGCTTGTTTGGACGATTCTTATATAGGCGGTGGGGGGGGGGAGGTTCACCCTATTACCTGGTGGGTAATAGGGTTGTTTTCATAGGGTCAACGTCGATGAAGTTGTCACTTTTCGTAGCATAGCTGCTTAGGTTATCGTTATAATCGTCTGTTATCCTTATTAGGAACGTTGACGTTCTTCCCGAAGTCCCATGTTCTATCCCTTACTCTTTTTGGTTGGTCACGGGTGACCGTTTGTCGTGTAGCGGTACGTGCTTCGCAAGGGTACACAGAGCGGTGGAGCTTGTGGGGGTTTGTACGTCCCGCATCTTTTCGGTGGAGCTCGCGAAGCGGGCGGTGTTTATACTCTGTCCCGGATCCTTTCGGGCTTTGGGCTCGGGACAGGGCATGTGGGTAAGGAATGTTGGTAAACATGCTTATGGATTAATGGTGGTATTTAATGATAAACTAGAGTTTCTATGATGTCTTTTGATTTTTATTAATTACTCTAGTTATTGTTAGTATGGCATTATAATGATGTTGAATTGCTTTATGACTTTACTATTGGGATTGGAATGAAATTTGCTATGGTTTAGTGAGGTGTATGTTTTTATTCATAGAAGCAGAGAAACTGATGTCATTCTCTGTTGGCCATAATATGTGTTTTTGTGTTACATAAGCTGCCAAACATGAGACTTCATAACCTTGCCAGTAAAGATTGCAAAGAGATACAAAATTAGGAAATGTAGCCTGTTAGTACAAAATTAGTGTAGTGTGATTAGGGGGATGTGGAATACTCACAGCGGGGCTATAAGCTCTCGGATCGTTGTGTTTATTGTACTAAGTGAAGGTGATAGAAAACTTCCTGCTAAGAAAAAGAACACGGTTAGCCTTACCGCGGGAGGGGTGTCCCGCGATTAAGCTCGAGTGTAAGAGTAAGTATTGTCTATAAGTAATATATGTGTAGTAGTAGCGGAAGTCATACCGTTAGGAGTGTTTGGACGACTTCTTATATAGGCGGGTGTCGCTATCGGACGCCTGAGTCACGGGGGGAGGTTCGCCCTATTACCTGGTGGGTAATAGGGTTGTTGTCGTGGGATCAACGTCGATTAAGTTGTCACCTTTCGTAGCATAGCTGCTTAGGTTATCGTTATCATCGTCTGTTATCCTTATTAGGAACGTTGACGTTCTTTCTCGAAGTCCCATGTTTGTCCCTTACTCTTTTTGGTTGGTCACGGGTGACCGTTTGTCGTGTAGCGGTACGTGCTTCGCAAGGGTACACGAAGCGGTGGAGCTTGTGGGGGTTTGTACGTCCCGGATCCTTTCAGTGGAGCTCGCGGAGCGGACGGTGTTTATACTCTGTCCCGGATCCTTTCGGGCTTTGGGCTTGGGCCCATTAGTTACTGTATGGCCTGATGAGCGGTTCGGTTGGCACTATACGTCATCAAGTCCCCTAGTCTAACGTGTTTTCCATGCGTGCGAAGAATGTTACTAGACTTAAATCCGCTTAGCTGTTGATGGTCAGCGGACTCATATGCGTCTTCCCTACGCTTCTTGGTAGGTAGCCTTGCATGACGTGGTTTGTTCTTAGCAACTCGCTTCTCTGACTGATGTACGCTATGGCAGGCACGCGAATCGTCGCAACTGTTCATCTTCCTCTATTTCCATCATCCGATGGGAGGTATGGACACATGTCTAAATCTCGACGTTTGTGGGTTTTTCTTCGTTGGTTACTATAAATACCATTTTATTTTCACTGTTCTTCTTTTTTGGTTTTTACTGCACTTTTTCTATCTCTTTTACTCTCGCTCTCTCGGTTTCTTCTCTATGTGTTTGTTTTTTGTCAGATCGTGCACCTTTAGTTGCAGGTTAGCTTCTCTCTCCTTGTATTTGCATTTGAAATGGTTGGTTGTTCGATATATACCGTTACTTCCGTTCTGACCCAACGGGAATTAGATCTTCAATGTCTTACTTATAATATTCCGGCGCCGAGTTACAACCAGAGGTACCTGATCGGAATTCTACGATCAAAGATAGCCCGGAAGGGAAGATTGGCATGTATACTCGTATTATTGAATTTGCTAATTATCGGATCCTTTTTGTCCAAAATCTTACTCTGTGTCCTCGAGTATTACCAAAATAATCTTTCCCAATTGTCTGTCATCGGTGCGGCAAAAGTGAGTCATTTTGAGATCATGTGCCATGCTCTCGGTCGCATCCCCACCGTGGGCACCTTTCACCGCTTTTATGTTAATTCCATCAACAACAGATGGTTGTCTTTTTCGAAGCGCGGGGGCGCTAACGATTCCTGCTGTATTTCAAAAAAAATTTGACTCGCTTAAGAATTGGAACAATCATTTTTTCTGGATAGACTCTTCGGTCTGTCCGCTATCTATCCCTTGGTTTGACGGTACCTCAGTTGTTAAGGATCCGCTCCCTGTGGATGAGGCTGTGGATTTACCCTGTGTGGAACTGTTGAATGAAAAGCGTACCCTTATCAGGAAATATTCGAAAACCTTCTTATGTCTTGTGGGTCTTAGTCGTTCGTTTGTTGAGACGGACGTTCATCCCACTTTGTTACGTGATGATGAGGGTAGGTGTCTACATGCATATATATGTGCTTAGGGTAGACTTCATGTGGTTTTGTTTCATTTTTGACATAAGTTATTGTTTTTCTTGCAGAGATGGGTTTACTGGATTTTGTAAGAGTTGCGGATCCCTTTAAGGTGAAGGTTGGGGAGCGGACGCTTGCCGAGAATGAGGTTCCGCTTGTTACTGAGACTAAGGACAGGGTTGTTTCTCCTTCCCCACAGACCATCCATCTTGTTGATCACACCATCCAAGATGAGCTGAATGTTAACTCTAGTAACAGGAGGAAAAGAGTAGCTTTTTTTTTGAGCCACCCCCCGTGAAGATGGCACGGGCTGAGGGCATAGCTATTTCTGACTCCCGTCCTAGCACCGCGGGAAAATCTCCTACTGCTCTTCGGAGGCTTAGTAGGTTGAGTGAGCAGGGTGACGCTGGTTCTGGATCCGTTGCTCCTGCGACGGAGGATGTTACATCTTCCTCTATCACTCATACTCCTGAGCATGTTCTTGAGGATGCCTCTCATGATAATTTAAGGATACGTTCTTCCTCTGGTCGCTTTGTCGTTTTGTCTTCTGGTTCTACAGATACTGATATTCCCACTTCTCCTCAAGTTGATCTGCCTGCGAATTCGGGGTCGGCTGGCATTAATGTGCCTGTAGCCGAGTCCGCAGGTGATGGTCATCGTTCGCCTGGTTCTGGGTCTGCTGCTGGGGATTTGTCTGCAAACCAAGATTCCTCTGCTGACAGAGCTTTGCAAACGTGTGTCTGATTTGGAGGCCACGGTTGCCGTGAGGGATGGGGAGCTTGCGAACTTGCATACAAAGAATGTTGGCTTGGCAGGGAAGGTTTCCGCTTTGGAGTTGGAGTGCGATGGTTTGAAAAATCAGGTTGTGGGTGAGGATGAGATGCGAGAGGAGTTTACATCTCAGCAGGATGCGACGGAGCGGCGCTTCAACGAACGTGCTGCGGAGCTGGATGCCCGTATTGCTGACGTGCGTCGTGATATGGATAATGATCTTTATCCGCACATGTTGACTGCCTTTGCCGGTCGGAGGTGGGTCGTTAGGCATGGTTTTTGCCTGGCCGTGCGTAAGTGTGCACGCTCCATTGAATGTCAATCTGCTTTAGGTAAGGTCATTTCAATGGCCATCAATAAAGGTATTCAGCAGGGTTTGGAGGCCGGGGTTGTTCATGGTAAGGCTGGTAGGTCTTTAACTAAAATCGAGGCTTATGATCCGGAGGTTGAGGTGAAATATGTTGCTGCGGTTTCTGAATTCAAGGGTTTATCTTTTCCTTTGTTAGATGAGCTAGAGGGCCTAAAAGATTCTCCTCTTGCATTGATTATGTCTGCTTTAACTTTGAAAGATGGTGAAGGCAACAAGGATACTTCTCCCAAGTTCAGTCAGTTCCAACCTTCTCTTGACCAGGTGACCGTGCCAATTTACTCTGAGTCCGGCTCCATATGCCGTGAGATGCCATTATCTAATGATATTCCCACCATTCGTTGGTCTGCCGAGAGGAGAGGATTATGTCCTCCCTCCGGCGCTACTCCGGGTGAAACTTCTGGCTCCGTTCCTCTTTATGATTCTTCCCTTGGCGTTGCTGACTATCAGGTTTCAACTCTGGTCCTGTCTGGTGATGGAGTGCCCGCTGGCCAGCCGCCTGTTGTTGAGCCACATGATGACATGTTTGACACATTTGTTTTAGACAAACCTGATGATGCTTGATGTTTCTAGCTTGTGGTATTTGGGCCCATTTTGACTATGGTGCTTTTGGCCTCAAGTTATCTTGTGAAGCTGTTTTAAATATTTTCTTTTTGTGACTTAGGTATATCTGTGTGCGGACCTTGTATGTGGTTGCATGCGTGTGGATCTTGTATGCGGTAAATCCGCACCCTAAGTATTTTAACTTTGCTACTTCGTACATGAGGCCGCCTGTGGCCGTACTACTATGTAAACTTTATTAAATGAAGTTGCTATTTTTTGTAATAGTCTTTGTGTTGTTTAGCTATTCAGCTATTGTATTGGGCTTGCAATCCGCTTACGTTTGTTGAGTTGATTTTTTAGGTTACTCGTCCTTATTTGTTTTTTAGACAAATAGAGTTAATTATGGGGCCGTACTCGTTCCCGTGACATGTGTGTTTATGTGCATGCGTGGGCGTCTTATTGTATGCGTATAATATAATAAGTTTTGTTGGAAAATTTGTAAAGGTAGCTAGGCTTCACATGGCATTTAATAATTTTAAAATAAGTCAATACATACTATGAATGAAAATTACCCCAACCGCTAGTGCGATTTCACATTGGTGGGGGGACTTACATGATACCAGATTTTAAAGATAACATTTTTTCAAGTCTTGAACGTTCCTCGTGTGCGGGAGTATATCCCCGCTTCTGTTCCTGAGCTTGTATGCTCCCTTTTCCAAATGCTTCTATCACCTCGTATGGTCCTTCCCATTTTGGGCCCAACTTTCCATTGTCTTTGGCGTGACTTGCTTCGTTGCTACCGTAGACAAAATCCCCTGGACGGAAGCTTGCGTTGCGAGCTTTTGCATTCTAGTATTTTTTTAAACATGTAAAACATATTTTTGCTTGTGATTATAATTTTGTACACTTATTCATGTGTTATGTGGTTAAATATATCATGGACTAGGAACCCTAAGTATGTAATACATATGTTAATAAGGGTTGTAATGAACTTGTAACACAAGGTGGTTAAGCTAAAAAAGTATAAAAAACGACTTATTAAACACATTTTGAGAAAAAAACCATTTTGGGGCTGTTTTGATTCCGAAAAAATTCCACACTCTAGTTTATGATTTATAGATATACATGTCCCAGGGGAAATTCGTGGACATGTAAAGAACTCGAAAAAAAACGATTTATAACGGGAAAAAGAATACGCGATTTCAATAGGTTCGTTAAATATATACTTTTATAAAACTATTTTTATAAAAGTTACTATTCACCACAGAAACTTATACTTTTAAAACATCAATAAAATCGAATAATACTAAAACTTTTAAAAATACGAAGGACATGCTCGAATAGATCGCTAAAAAACGGGAGGTTAAAACGAAAGTTACGACATTTACGAGATTTACGATAACTAAATATTATAACTGTTATGAACAGTAAAATTCACTATTCATCAGAAAACTCAAATTTTGAAAATGTTATATTTTGATAACTCGTCTTAATACGAAGGCTTTGTGGACGTAAAGAACGAAAGAAAGAAACGGACTTTTTTTTAAACGGAAAGTTACGCCAGTTTTACTAAAGTATACTTTAACGTTTTTACTTTATAATTATGATTTCTCTTTAAAACAATTAGAAGGTGGTTGTAGCTATATGAATTATATGTGTTATAGTAATCAAAAATACTATAGTTACTAGGGGAGTTTCATATGAGGCTCCTCTTCGGGTGTGGCGTTATCGACGAGTTGTTGGATTTACGATTTAAAGTGTCCTAGCTCCTCATACGTCACTACATGACCTCTTAATTATGATAGCCCGAACGATAGTATGATGAGCTATACGACCTATAAATATTATTAGTTTGTTTAGTACTTATACGAACCTATATTGGGATTAGGTTGCCTTCGGGATTCCTTCGTGAGCATTTTTCTATTGTAATCTTGTTGATACAATTCACTTGAGGGGTGTAGTTCATGCCCATTTTAACTACGTGATTGTTTTACAAAATCTATGGGGTGAATTACATTGCTTGTTTTACTATTGGACACAAGTGTTTTTCTAAGTGTTTTCAAAGTGTTTACAAAGTGTATGCTATCCAGATTACTGCCTGAATATTATTGCTAAGTTACCTTATTGCCGTGAAGTCCCTATTTATCATGAACCAATAGGTCGCTATTTGTAGTAAGCGCGAGTGTTTGGGATAGATCTTTCGGTGACGGGTCAATCCCTACCTTTCCTTGGGTCCTAGTTTGTATCAAGGTGCATTTTTAAAACATTGAGAGGTGTTAGGTTGTTGGCAAGCATACTATATTTTGTTGGGGAACAAATCTAGTTAAGTATTCGGGTCACGAGTTAGTGCAATAATAAACGTTTTGGACTACTGAATGTGTTTTCAGAGTTCTACTATTACTTCGATTCTTGTGGGCCACCCTTTTTACGATAATAAACCTATCTGATTTCACTTCAACCTTTGTGTTGACTTTTAGCATTGTAATTTCAGGTTCCTGGGTATGAAGAGTGGACGGAGACGTGCACGGATATCAATGAAGACGGATTCTTTGTGTTTTTATCTATATTCAATGCTAAACTTTTATATCTTTTAAAACGTAAGTCATCTTTTGGATTATGAAGTTTTGGTATAAATTAAAAATGTTATGTGGAATGGTTTTATGGACTTATAACACATATGGGACCTAATTAAAGAACTTTGATTATTTGTGCTATGGCATCTAATGAATTCTTATCTTAAAACGTCCATTTAAGGTCGTTTTTCCTATATCTTCGATTGTCTGTTTACTTTGACGTTGCCCCATTGTTACCATTCCGCTGCTACCTGATTTTGGGGGTGTTACACTCCATATGCCGTGAGATGCCATTATCTGATGCTACTCCCACTATTCGTTGTTTTGCCGAGAGGAGAGGATTATGTCCTCCTTCTGGTGCTGCTCCAGGTGAAACTTCTTGCTCCGTTCCTCTTCATGATTCTTCTCTTGGTGTTGCTGACTATCAGGTTTCTACTCTGGTCCTGTCTGGTGACGGAGTGCCCGCTGGCAAGCCGCCTGTTGCTGAGATACATGATGACCTGTTTGACACATCTGTTTTGGACAAACCTGATGATGCTTGATGGTTCTAGCTTGTGGTATTTGGGCCCATTTTGACTATGTTGCTCCGTGCCTCAAGTTATATTGTGAAGCTGTTTTAAAGATTTTCTTTTTGTGACTTAGGTATATCTGCGTGCGGACCTTGTATGTGGTCGCATGCGTGCGGATCTTGTATGCGGTAAATCCGCACCCTTAGTATTTTAACTTTGCTACTTCGTATATAAGGCCTCCTGTGGCCTTAATACTATGTAAACTTTGTTAAATGAAGTTGCTATTTTTTGTAATAGTCTTTGTGTTGTTTAGCTATTCAGCTGTTGTACAGGGCTTGTAACCCGCTTACGTTTGTTGAGTTGATTTTTAGGTTAATCATCGTTATTTATTTTTTAGACAAATAGAGTTAATTATGGGGCCGTACTCGTTCCCGTGACATGTGTGTTTATGTGCATGTGTGCGCGTCTTATCGTATGCATAGAATATAACAAGTTTTGTTGGAAAATTTGTAAAGGTAGCTAGGCTTCACATGGCATTTAATAATTTTAAAATAAGACAATACATAATATGGATGAAAATTACCCCAACCGCTAGTGCAGTTTCACATTGGTGGGGGACTTACATGATAGAGATTTTAAAGATAATATTTTCAAGTCTTGAATGTTCCACGTGCGCGGGAGTATATCCCCGCTTTCGTTCCTGAGCTTGTACGCTCCCTTTCCAAGTGCTTCTATCACCTCGTATGGTCCTTCCCATTTTGGGTCCAGCTTTCCATTGTCTTTGGGCGTGGCTTGCTTTGTTGCGACGGTAGACAAAATCCCCTGGACGAAGCTTGATGCAGCTTTTGATTGTAGTATTTTTCCATCCGGGCTTTGCTTCTGGCTTCTCTAACCGCTGCCCTTTCTCTCCTTTCTTCAAGGATGTCTAGGTTTAGGAGTAGTCCTTCATCGTTTTCAGCTTGGTTTACTTCCGTACACCTTAACGAGGGCATCCCTATCTCGACCGATATCACGGCTTCAGTACCGTAAGTGAAGGAGAATAGAGTGTCTCTGTTGCTTGTTTTGATCATTGTGCGGTGTGCCCATAATACGTGCGGCACTTCCTCTACCCAGTTTCTGTTGTTTTCACCCACTCTAGTTTTTATCCCTTCTCCCAGGCTACGGTTAGCCCTTTCTACTTGGCCATTGGTTTGCGGGTGTTTAATGGATGCAAACCTTTGCTTGATATTTAGCTTCTCGCACCAGTCTTTAAATGGATTGTCTCTGAATTGCTTCCCGTTGTCAGATATGATCTCTCCCGGGAGTCCGAATCTGCATACAATATTGACCCATACAAATTTCTTGACTTGGTTTCCTGTTATCGTTGCTACTGGCTTTGCTTCGATCCACTTAGTAAAGTAATCAATGGCTACGATCAGAAACTTAATCTTTCCTTGCCCCTCCAGGAATGTGCCTGAGATATCGATTCCCCACTTATAGAATGGCCACGGAGAAGTTATTGGCCTGAGTTTTTGCTTCGGATTCCTAGGGACTGGTCGGTGGGTCTGGCAGTAATTGCATGTCCTGATAATGTTCCGCGCGTCTTTGTGCATTGTCGGCCAGTAATATCCGGATCTAATCACCTTTGCTACCACGGATCTTAGGCCAGAGTGTATGCTGCACGATCCCTCGTGTATTTCTCTAACTACGTATTCCGCCCGTGCTGGCCCAACGCACCACAACCATGGTTCTAGGAATGACTTTTTGTACAAGACTTCATTAATCATGGCGTATTGCCTTGCCTTGATCTTGATTGCGCGTGCTTTTTTTGTTTCCGCTGGCAGAGTACCCTCCGTGAGGTATTCGACCAGCGGTGTCATCCAGTAGTACCCTTCTTCTTCCACTATGGCTAGGATTTTTTTTCTTCTATTGACTTTCTTTTCAATGTTTCAACCAGGACCTGCTTGGTGAGGTGGGCGAAGCTCGTGGACGCAGTTTGCTTAACGCATCCGCTTTTTTGTTTTCACTCCGCGGCACCTGCTCAATTGAGAATTTTTTGTAGCCTCCAATCAGTGTTCTGGCTTTTTCTAGATATTGGGTCATGCTTTGCTCCTTTGCTTCATACAACCCGTTGATTTGGCTTACTACGAGGCGGGAGTCCACTTTGGCTATTAGGTTTTTCACACCCATTTATCCTGCTATCCGTAAGCCAACTACTAGGGATTCGTATTCTGCCTCATTGTTAGATACATCAAATTCGAATCTTAACGCATAGGTGAACTCTTTTCCTTCTGGGTTTGTAAGGATAAGTCTGGCTCCTGACCCTTCTAGGCATGATGATCCGTCTGTGAACAGGACCCACGGCTCGGGGACTGCTTCTTCAGTTTGTACTCCCGCTGGAGGTTCTTCTTCATCTGGTTTTTCGGCTATGAAATCAGCCAAGACTTGGCCGCGGAATGATGTCCTTGGCCTATATGTGATGTCAAATGCTTCAAGCTTAAATTTCCATTTTAGCATTCTTCCAGTGTTTTCTGGCCGTGACAGGATCTGTTTTATGGGCTGGTCTGTGACTACCGCTATTGGGTGTGCTTGGAAGTACCTCCTCAGCCTTTTTGTAGCGTGCACTAATGCCAAAACTACTTTTTCCATTGGACTGTAGGTTATCTCTGGAGCTTGCAAGGCGCGACTGACGAAATAAATTGGCATTTGTCGCGAGTCCCTCTCTGTCAGAAGGACTGCACTTATTGCCTCTCTGGCTGCGTTAAGATACATTATCAGCTCTTCTTTGGGTTTTGCTGCGGTTACCATTGGTAATTCCGCTATACATTCCTTCATGCTTTGCAATGCTTTTTCCGCTTCTGGTGTCCATTGGAAGTCGCTTTTTTTTCACACATCTTTTGAGGGTCTTGAAGAAGGGGAGTGACTTCTCCGCGGATTTGGATAGGAACCTGTTTAGGCTAGCCAGCTTTCCATTGAGGCTTTGAGCTTCTTTCAGCGTTTGGGGCGAGTGTAGCTTCACCACTGCTTCCACTTTTTCTGGACAGGCTTTGATTCCCTGCATGCTAACTACGTGACATAAGAACGCTCCTTCTTCTGCACCAAATGTGCATTTTTTAGGGTTAAGTTTCATGTTTATCTTCATCGGATTGTGGAATGTTTCTTCGATATCTCTAAGTATTTCGCATTCCGTATGGCTTTTTATTACTAGGTCATCTACGTATACTTTCAGGTTCCTGCCGATCTGATATTCAAATGCTTTATCTACGAGTCGCTGGTATGTTGCTCCAGCATTCTTGAGGCCGAACGGCCTTTTTTTATAACAGAAAACTCATTGGTTAGTATGGAAAGCCGTTTTTTCTTCGTCCTCTTCCGCCATCTGTATTTGGTGGTATCCCTTGTAAGCGTCTAAGAAACACTTGAAAGGGTACCCACAGAGAGATTCAACTTTCCAATCGATTTCTGGAAGGGGGTAGCAGTCTTTTGGGCACGACTTATTTAAATTTGTGAATTCTACGCGCATCCTCTAGCTGCCATCGTGCTTTTTTACCATGACTGGGTTTGAGAGCCAGTCGTGGTAGTGTACTTCCCTTATGATTTCAGCTTCTACCAGCTTGGCGACTTCCTCTTGGATCGCTTTGTTCCTATCCGGTGCTTGCCCCCTTCTTTTTTGCCTCACGGGTTGGCATCCCTCGCGGACGTTCAAGCGGTGTTTCGCTATGTGTCGCGGGACGCCTGTCATATCGGCTGGTTTCCAGGCAAATATATCCAAGTTTTCTTTTAGCAAGTTGCAAAGTTCCATTCTCCCCTTTTCAGACAGGTTTTCGCCTATTGTGATAGTTTGCTCTGGATGCTCTGAGTGGATTGCTACTTTGATTCCCTCCATGGCCGTTGGTTCTCTGGGTAGAGGAGTACTTTGTGCTTCTGCTACCATTCTGCATTTCGCTAGTATTATTGTGTTGCTGGATCGTTACTATTCCTCCTTTCACTGGGAATTTTATCATTCCGTGAGCGGTAGATGGGACAACTTGGATTTTCCTAAGGCCTGGACGGCCGATGATACCGTTGTTTGGTGAGGAGGACCTAACAACCATGAAGTTCATCAGGGTGCTCGTTGAGTGTTCTTTATCTCCCAAAGTCACCATTAGTGATATTTGTACCAGCGGCCAGAATATTTTACCACTGAACCCTAGGAGGGGAGTTGTTGCCGGAACCATCTGTTTTTTTAATGAAGTCTATTGAAACAATGTTCATACAGTACCTTCGAGGCTGATCCTCCATCTACGTACATGCGATGGATGAGATGGCCTTCTACTTCCGCCTCGATCACAATTGGTGTTTCTTGTCCGCTGTCGTCTTCTAGAGTTGAGAAAGAAATTTCCTGGTCTGCGGAGAAGCTCTGTGTGGTCTTTTGCCTTGTTATCCGTTTCCAGGGCTGGACCATGAAAATTGCCGTAGCTTTTTCTTTGTTAGGGGCTTCCCCTTTCTTTGCAGCTTTTGCCTGCTCTCCTCGTCTTCCTCCTTGCTTTATTTCTTTAACCAGGTGTGACATCTATCCTGATTTGACCGCTTTTTCTATTTACCTCCTTAGGTAGATGCACTTATTTGTGTTGTGACCTTTGTCCCCGTGGAACTCACAGAACTTGTTCTTGTTCTGATTTTCTACAGGCCCCGTCATGGGTGGCGATGCCTTAAACTTCACTGTGTCCATTGCCAGGATCTCTTTTGGTGTCTTTATGAGAGGTGTGAAGTGAGCTTGCCGCCTGCTCGACTTGTGTTGGTTTTTAAAGTCGGGCCTTTTGTCGAAGTTTGATCTGTTACTGCTCTCATGGTGTTTCCATGCTGGCGGTGCTTTTTTCTTTGTTAGGTTTGCGGCGGCTACTTTTCCTCTTAGAAAAGCTGTTGTTACGCTCATCATTTCATCTACGGACTTTGGTATATTGTCGTTTAACTTTTTGATTAGGTCCGGATTAGTGATTCCATGCATGAATCCAGATATTCTCATGCACTCTGGTGCTCCGCTGGCATGCATGCTTTCTGCCTTGAATCTTTCCATGAAGGCTTCCATTGACTCTCCTTCTCTCTGCTTGATATGGTGTATTTCCACGGGGTCTTTTATGTACTTCTTTTGCTGCGAGTAGTTCCCTATGAACACTTTCCGCAACACTTCATAGTTGTCAATGGATTCTGGTGGAAGTTTATCGAACCAAACCCTGGCGGAGCCGATGAGCGTGGAGTTAAACATGTGGCACCAGGTGGGCATGGCCCACCGCTCTATTTTTGCCGCCGCTTGGAAAATCTTTAGGTGATCTTCTAGATCTTCGGTACCATCGTATGTTTTCACATTGACCGGCATGCGGGTTCTTTTTGGGACTTCAAAATTAGGGATCCTTGCCGTAAATGGGTTTGTTTCTTCGCACAACCATGGTTGGGAGAGGTCATCGTCATCGTTTGACCTGCGCTTCTTGGATTTCCAGCGTCCGCTTTGGTCGCGACCGTTTTCTGAGTAATACGGCTCTTCGGTTTGAGACTTATGGCTTGCGCGGTCAGTAGTGTTCCATTCTTCTTCAATTTCCTGCTGACGCTTGCTGGAACATGTAACATAGCTTCGAATGAGTTCCCTAGCGTCTTTCCTTCTTTGGCTTGGGGTTTCCCCTGACCTGCTGGTACTCCTTTTTCTACTCATGCGCTTGTGCCGCGGAGCGTCCTTTGGTCCTAACCTTGAGTGTATGTCTCTTTTTCGCTCCCCCAATCGGGTGAAAACATTTTTGTCTCTAGGGCCTAGTCTAGTGAACACTGTAGCGCTCGCTGGACTTCTTTGGCGGGTTGGTTTATCTCTTTCATGCCTTAGCCTGGAGAATACGCTTGCGGTACGCGAGGGGCGTGTCCCTCTTGACGCGGTGACTGAGCTTTCTCTTCTCTCCTTGGGCCTCTTCTCTTTGTCGCAGGACTTAGATTATGAGAATTGTGTTCGCGAGTTTCGATGCGAGCTTTCGCCGTAAGTCAGGCGCGTTTGTAGGCCCTGAAGTTTTTATTGGTGAACTTTCTCTGCCATGATTGGCAGGATTTGATTGTAGTGTTTTTCACAGATTTCTCGAAGCTTATCCGCGGGAAGACACCCGGAACTACCGTCGGGTGTTTGCTTGCTCCCTTTGCCGGCTGTGTTCCGGACTGCGGAATTAGCGGAGGTGTGGGCTGGGTTTGCCGGTTGGCTCATTTTGTTTTCTAAGATTTTTTGAACGCATTTGTGTTGGGTCCCACGGATGGCGCCAACTTGTTAGTACAAAATTAGTGTGGTGTGATTAAGGGGATGTGGAATGCTCACAACAGGGCTATAAGCTCTCGGATCGTTGTGTTTATTGTACTAAGTGAAGGTGATGCAAAACTTCCTGCTAAGAAAAAGAACACCATTAGCCTTACCGCGGGAGGGGTGTCCCGCGATTAAGCTCGGGTGTAAGAGTAAGTATTAGCTATAAGTAGTATATGTGTAGTAGTAGCGGAAGTCATACCGTTAGGAGTGTTTGGCGTCTTCTTATATAGGCGGTGGGGGGGGGGGGGTTCGCCCTACTACCTGGTGGGTAATAGGGTTGTTTTCATAGGGTCAACGTCGATGAAGTTGTCACCTTTCGTAGCATAGCTGCTTAGGTTATCGTTATCATCGTCTGTTATCCTTATTAGGAATGTTGACGTTCTTTCCCGAAGTCCCGTTTTCTGTCCCTTACTCTTTTTGGTTGGTCACGGGTGACCGTTTGTCATGTAGCGGTACGTGCTTCGCAAGGGTACACAGAGCGGTGGAGCTTGTGGGGGTTTGTACGTCCCGCATCTTTTCGGTGGAGCTCGCGAAGCGGGCGGTGTTTATACTCTGTCCCGGATCCTTTCGGGCTTTGGGCTCGGGACAGGGCATGTGGGTAAGGAATGTTGGTAAACATGCTTATGGATTAATGGTGGTATTTAATGATAAACTAAAGTTTCTATAATGTCTTTTGATTTTTATTAATGACTCTAGTTATTGTTAGTATGGCATTATAATGATGCTGAATTGCTTTATGACTTTACTATTGGGATTGGAATGAAATTTGCTATGGTTTAGTGAGGTGTATGTTTTTATTCATAGAAGCAGAAAAAAACTCTGTTGCCATAATATGTGTTTTTTTACATAAGCTGCCAACATGAAAACTTCATAACCTGTGTCCGTAAAGATTTGCAGAAGAGAATACAAAAAATTAGGGAAAATGTAAACCCAAAATCAGTTGCCTCTGCATTAGGCCCGCCAAATTCCAGGAGAGATATTACTCAACATCTTGTTTGTTCTTGTTTTTTTACCATTGAGACTAAAACATGTGAACTTGTAGTTGTGAATTGGAGTATTGATAAGGTCAGCTCTTGCTTTAAAAACTATTCACGTTGGACATACTTTGACGATTAATGATACAACTGGTTTTTTTTGTAAGACTAAAGATACTGTATGTTCGTTGTTGTGTGAATTTAGAGTTTCATTATGTTTTTTATATGTTTTAAGTTTTACTCTAGTTATTAAAATGTAATTGTTAGTACAGCTTTGTAATGCTGTTATATTGCTATAGAACTTATGGTTGGGATTGGAATGAAATCTGCTAGAGTTTTTGTGAGGTGTATGTTTTATAGAAGTCGAGAAACTGATGTAATTCTCTATTTGCCTTAAATCAACATCTGTCTATTCTTTATTTTTTTCCCATCGCGGCCAAAACATGTGAGCTTGGAGTTGTGAATTGGTGTATCGGCGAGGTCAGCTTTTGCTAAAAAAACTATTCAAGGTTGACATACTTTGACGATCTATGATACAACTGATTTTTTTGTAGGACTAACAGATAGTGTATGTTTGTTGTTGTGTGAATTTTTGGTTTTTGCTAGATAGTACGGATATGGTTGCCTAGATATGTTGTGTTGAGTTGTAAGAGCATCCACAATGCAAAAAGTCATTAAAGATTTTTTGCATTTAATGCATTCAATGCTTCTCATAGTAATGTATAAAGACTTTGAGGAAAGACTTGGAGTCTACCAAGTCTTTCCAAAAAGCTTTATAAAAAGCTTTTACTCCAATGGCAAAAAACCCCCCTCAAAAGACTTATTAGAATAGTAAAAAGCTTTTGGTGGTTTTTCCATTGGAGATGCTTTAATGGATATAGGCGTATTTCATTATTCAATTGAAATATATATACAAACTATGTTGCATTGGTATCTGCAAATTTTATTTCATATATTTCCTTGTTAGTTTCTTTAATAGGATCCGATTTCAATACTTTTTCTTTTTATGTGTTGTCATAATAGAATTGTGCTCACATTCTTGGATATGTTGTACTCCTTATATGGTGTTTGTGCATAAAGGCATGCATGATCTTAATTTTGATCCATGATATAAAAATAGGTTGATTTGTATTTATTCTTGTATCTCTTGCGGGTCAAATAAGTGAAGTTACACAATTTAGCTACGGATAACAGGTTAAAAGTTGATCTAGGTGTATAAATTGTGACGCGTGTAACGTGCTTTTGGCATCGTGTAGTAGAAATAGCAAATTGTGATGCGTGTTACAGGTCAAAATGAGTATTGGTCAAAAGGAGTAGAATTTTTTGGGAGGTCGTAACGGGTTGGTTCGGGTTGACCTTGACCCATTTGACTAGTTGTATGCTAACCATATTGATTTTTACCCATTAGAAATGAAACGCAACCCATATTGACCCATTCGTAAGTAATGGGCTGAATTTGCCACCTCAATCATCTGTCAAAAGTTTGCCAACAATTAACTAGGAATAAAATGCTTATGTGCATTTACATAGCATTGGAATGTAGTAACAAGTTGTGCCGCTAGCCTTTTTAGATTGCAAAATTAATTCTTTTGAAAACAACATATGTTAGTTGGTGGTTTTACTAGTTTCCATTCAGTTTATCCATTACACTATTTGAATTCTATTCCAACAGCTTGTGAACTCTATTAGAGGAAGTTATATATATATATATATATATATATATATATATTTGAACGAAAATTTTTCACACCCTATACCACCTATCTCACAATATATAACTCACAAATACCTCCAGCGAGGCTTGAATCCACAACCTCTAAGTTGGTGGGGAACTCACATACTACTAGACCAAAAGCCGTGGGTATAGAGGAAGTTATAGTTTTCTAGAAAGTGTATCAGCATGTCAACAATAATAAAAAAAAACTTACTGAATTATTTTAGTAATGGATCTTATTTTAAAATACCATGCCCAAAATAAATAAAAAGTTTTCTAGACTGTGAGGAAGACAAACCTATGTATTACAACCACAAATAGAACTCAAAACCAGGTACAGTATTTACGATCTATTTATTGCGTACATATTAGGGTGCTCATTGCTCAACGACATTATTTGACGATTATGCACAAACATAAAAAATTGATGGATGTGATTATGTCGATATGCTATCATGCGAAATTTCTAATAAGAAATAGGATTCAGATACAAGTGAATCAACTATTTGTTGTACTTACAAACCGAAGTCTGATGCATCACCCCACATCTTTGGTTCCCTCAAGTTACAAAAATATAGAAGCTCTGCTCAATTTCTTTCCTAATAACTGCAATGCCTCATCTTGTTCTTTACTTCAAATTCTTTCATGTCAACTTTGTTAAACGAGATGCATTATTTATTTTAGAGAAATCTGCAAATATGCTCCCTGTGGTTTTCCAAATTTGCAGATTTGCTCCCCAACTTCACGAAAGTGCAGGCGGTCTCCCCTAAACGAAACTTGTGTCGCATTCATGCTCC
>BQNB010123298.1:0-20121 GCA_026074375.1 Tanacetum coccineum
ATCTCTATCATTAGACTTGTATATATTTGTCGTAATCTTGCTACTAGTTAGAAATGTTTTCTTACACTTGTATTTCTAACTTGGTTTTGTAGCAAAATCTCATAAGCTCGATCTATTGGTGCCCCAAACGATGGAGGGTATACATCAAGGGGGAGTATTGTCATTGTCGAATTCTTTCTCTCTATATCTCGACGTTCAACCTTTTTGGATTTGACAAAAAGGGGGAGAAATTGATTAAAACTCATTAATAACTTGAACATTTATTTTTATACAAAATGAGTTTATATTTTGTCATCATCAAAAAGGGGGAGATTGTTAATACAAATAATGCCTAAAAACGTTATTTATATTTTTTGACCCCTCTACGTTTTGAAGATGACAAAATGTAAAAACATTTACTATAAAAATCAACGTTTACATGTTATTAATCGTAAACTTCTATTTCGACATAAATCAGTTAAGGTATGGATAAACAAATCATTAAACATGATTAGTGATCAAGAAAATAATTTTTCTTCTTAACCATCACATTTCTACAAAACTATTTTTTACAAAATACACAAAATAGTTTTATTAATAAATATAATGTTTTATTTAAAAACATAAATTTGAATTCAGTTTTTCCCCCCAAAACAGAAAACAACATACTAGGATCAACCTTCCCCACTAAGAGACAAAAAAGGGACCGTCAGTCTAGTGGCGGCCCCATTAGTGGCTAGGCGACCCTCAAATATAAATGGACCGCCCGTATACCACGCCAACCAGGAACGTTGGCATTTCCCTGTCTGTAGAAATTAGCTGCACTCTTCCTGAAAAAAACATACCTCTTTGTACGAATTTTTCAGTTATCTTTGTCTCTCTAAAAACCTTCTTTCTCTCCTTGAATATGTGACCCATCATTCAACTGGGTCTAGTGAGACTGACAAAGTGATCTAGATACTGGGATGGCTCTCCATATCACGTTATATATATCTGAACCAATAGGATCACAAATAATGTCTTATATTTTCCTTTAGATTAGTGAGCTTAGTTGGCCTGGCAGGTGACCAACGAGTACGTTCTTAATCAATTGGTAAAGACTCGGAAAGTGAACTACTAGTATATAAAATGTTATCAAGCAGTAAGTGGGTAAAGTCCCGATAGGATATGGTTTAACAAGATCACCATTGCTTTAATCCCTAAGATAGATTATAATTAAACTAAAAGGATGCTTTATGCGGATGCGTTAATTGTGACAGGATTCAACGTGTCTAGGTCTTAGGAAGAAGTACCGCCTAAGTCTTAAGAATAATATGCCACCTGATAAGCACTTATAGCACTAAACAAACAAACCAATGTTTAATCAGATTTAATATGGCTAATACAATTTTCTATCATTTGGCTTGACCGTTCTTTCATCTTCTGATTATGTAACACTCCCAAAATACGATACGCAGTGGAATACAACATTTGGGGGTGCTACTTCATAATACATGCACACGATTCCTAGTAAACGATCAAATGATACGTTTATAAAATAAAATTTTATTTAAGAATAATCAGAGTTAATTAGGTCCCAAACTGACTTAGAAGGTTCATTTCAAAAGTCATGACACGACTTCTTTTCTAAAAAATCGTTTAAGTTAAATGTACAAAATTTCACCGACACATAATCTCTGATATCCGCGTTTTGTTCCATCCAAGCCATCAACAGCTCCTAAACCTGAGATACATGCTTAAAAACGTCAACAAAACATTCAGTGAATTCATAGAGTTTACAAATAACAGTCAAAATGCAATATTTGGTTTCACAAATACAATTATAACGTTGCTTGTAAGGCAAGTTATATCATGCTCTCCACTAACATGAGCCCGTGTACTGAACCTTAAGACATTTATCATTTAAGATAAAATACTGACCAGGAAGTATACCACTACCCTAGTCTCAATACAAAATTTCCATTACAGGGTGTTCACCATCGAATTTAGACCCCGGACAGGGTTGTCAAACCCAATAGATCTATTTAATGCATTCAGCGTTTACCTCCTCGGTAATTAACGGTCACACAGTGAAAGGCATATACTCATAGCAATGAACTCATATCACGTATCAAAACACATCGCGTTCAATTTTCAAAACAACATGTATCCCCCTCGCGGGTTATAAAACATTTAAAAATGTTCAAAAGCGAGGTTATGAACTCACCTTGATCAAAGCCTAAGATCAAAATAACCGAAACAATCTTAAGACGTCGTAACAACGAACTCAACCGCGACCTATAATTTTTGTCGTTCGAATTACTATACAATAAGATACGATCGAATAGTGCGTACAGCGCAACTATTAAAACTATATAGATATACATACACATGTGATGAGAAATCCATTTGCGCGTCTTAGATCCTAAACCTCACATAATTGAGTTACGATCATTCTTTTACTTACACGTTATAATGCTTTATTGAAAACTTTCTATTTTCGGAAACTTTCTATTTTTATAAAGTTGCTATTTTCGGAAAGTTACTATTTTTAGTAAGTCCCGTCATCTAATTATTTTTATAATAATATTTATTTATTTTGTCGTACATTCGACATTCAATTTGGTTATTAATTTCTCGTATCGGAGTTATATCCCGAATATCACAAAAGTTACTAGTTTTAGACTTTCCATCTTTAGAACCGACCAATAATCGTAAAATACCCGTTGTTATTAAATTATGCGTTGATATTATTTTATTAACCAAGCTAACCTTTACGACATATGAATGTCGATTAAAATCTCCATTTGACTTTTACGTTGACTTTTTATACATATGGTATATTTATTTTCTACACCGCAATTTGTTGAGTTCACTCGTTAAAATCGTTAAATCCAAAATACTATTGTCATAATACTGATAGTGATTACTATTTTTATAAAAATTCACAAGTTCCATATTAACCCATTTTACATAATAAAGTCAATGTTTGACTTTATTTGACTTTTATAAATACATATACTTTTACTTAGATCTGACCCGTCCAAAACGACCCGCTATATACATTTTCACGACTCGGACTCTAAAGAGATTTTATACAAAACGATGTTCCGGACAACTTTTTAGTTTTAGCCGAGACCTGAATCTCAACAAAAAATGACCAAAATGCTCTTACAAGATTCTGCTGGAACTTATTACATTTTTATAAAGTGCAGAAATTTGACTTTCAGTTTTGACCCGTTATCATGCGATTTTAAAACTAACAAACCTCGCGGCAAAGAAAAATGACATTCCGAACAACTTTCGTGTTTTGCGGAAGGCTAAAACGGACTCGAAAGTGCTCAAATTGTCCATTTTCGAATATGGCAACATATAATATTTACCAAAATGCTGAATTTTTGGACTTAAAGTGTATATCTCGATTTCGCTCTAGATTCTTCGTTATTAGGAGTTTGAAGCTCCATTTTATATCAAAGTTTGTTGGAAAGTAAATACTCATGGAATTTACCTCCCATTAACTCACTGGGAAAATCACATCCGGGACCATATGCAAAACAGCAAAACATTAAATACTTATGACCCTTTCTCTTGATATTAACCGTTTATTTGGTAGGGATTTTTAGAACAACAACGCCGGGGATAATATCAAGACATCAGGGACCTAGGAGAACATCACACTCATGATCCATCAGTCTGCGGAGTTAGAAGATTCGAGATGATAAAGTATTCTTTCGATGCTGATGATGAGTATGTTGCCGTAAAGGAACATGAGTACTTCAACCATTCAAGAACCAACGTTGATGCATGTCAAGCTTATCGAGAACTTTTTCGCATTATGGATAAGGGATGGCTCGTGAAAAAGGCGAAAGAGGAATGAAGCTAAAAGGTCTAACTTAAGGACTGGCTGAAAGAAAAGTGCTTCGTGGGAGACAACCCGGTCGTGTGTAATTTTATTATTTGCTGAGTCTGTCTTCCCAGACCGTCCATACGGGCGTATGGACCTGTGTAGACGTTATTAGTCCTTTAATTTCAGCATTTAAATTCTTGCACTTTAAACATTTTTGTCAGATTGTCCATACAGCGTATTCAGTTTATGAGACGATGTATCTGGCAATCTGACCCGTATTTAGATAATTTTTAGAGTAAACTGCAAAAATCATCCCTGTGGTTTGTAGTTTGTGGCACTAATCATCCCTAGCCGATACTATTGGCACTAATTATCTGAGTGGCAAATGTTCGCTCAAAAATCTTCCTATTGGGGATGATTTTTGCAATAAGTTTAACAAAAAGTTTTGCAAAAAATCATCCTCTAGGGATGATTTTTGCCGCAATGTTTCACACTCAGGGATGATTAGTGCCAAATAGTATCGGTCTAGGGATATTGTGCCACAAATCTACAAAACCCACAGGGATGTGATTTTTGCTGGTTTCTTAATTTTTATCAAGCTGCAATACTGGCGTATCCTTGATTTGGGATACGACGTATTTGATCCTATAACAGTATGTTGTGTTATTTTTTCCGCATTTGTATTACATTGTAAAACCAAAGATAGAATGCACGTTTTGTCTTCTATATCGTTTATGCAGGACCTTGTCTGTAAGAAATCGACGAATTGGGAACTGGTATTCTCTGGAAAAAGGCGTGTGTTGAATACTTATATGGGCATTCTGACGCCCTTCACCAACTTTTGCTTAAGATACTCAAAGTGGAGGAAATCATCCCGAGCAAAAAATATACAAGGGAGTTCCTCGTTCTAATTCTATTTCCCATTTTCTTTAATTGTTTTATTTATACACGAGGACGTTGTATAATTTAAATGGGGGGATGGAGAATTAGAACGTCTACTTGTCCTTCTTTTTACAAATAATATGCTATATGCTTAAATTTCGTGTATTAATTTTTTTTAGCATACTTTTGTAAAATTGCTAGTTACATGACCTCGCGCACAAATAACCCTTAATGACAATTATTTAGAATTAAGCCTATTCTGTTTCCAAACTTTTACCAAAAATTTCACAAAATTATGAGTGTGTCGGTGATGTAGTAGACTTTAGAACTTGGGCTTGGTTATCATTCGAGACCACAATAATGAGTACTATGGATTTAGATGGAGTAACCCGTTTAACTGGTAAATTTCTAAGAATACACCAAAAGCCTATATTCTGTAATATTAACTAATTAACTGGTGTTATCCCCCGTATAACCCCTTAGCTTACTCCCATTATAAAGAGTAAAATATACCCCTAGAAAAACCTGTTGAAACTTCTGTTTATTTCACCAATGTTTATTTCGTACACTTTACACCTTAGATACTCTGTAGATTTAAGCCTATTAATCAAAGTTGCTTTTGTGTAAAGTTGTTGATTTCTCTGTGTCAAGTGAAAATTTTCTATCTATGTTAGGTTGGGAATACTACATAATGCAATGGGATTGTAGAAGTATGTAGTGTGTATTTTGCTATTTCTCGCAAATATGGTTTTATATCGGAGAGATGAAGAGTTTAATGATTTTCTATCTCCGGTTAGGTCAGGAAATTGCACAATGCAATGGAAAATATGTAGCTCGTGTATTTTGCTACTTTCGCGATTATGTATTGTGTCCGAAGATGAAGTGTTAAAGGAAAAATTATCCGGATGAGTTATGATTGTGGAGACGGTGAAATTGCATCAAGATTTATGTTATAAAAAATAATAAATAAAAAAAATAGAAAAATAGAAAATGCATCAAAAAAGAGAAGGATGATTGATAGTCGGTTCGCTAAACTTAAACCGATGAAATACTTAGAAGGATCGATTATTCGTTGATATGTAGATAAAAATCAACGATGTATAGTTTTGTATAAAGTGGACGATATCACCACTTTTGTAAAAGTATGTAAATTTGGGATGAATGGGAAGTTGACCATTATGGGAACACCAACTTAGGTTGTTTTTGTCATTTCTATGATCGAGGTGTTTGTATATATTTTGAGTCTTTATCATGGAACGGTCGGGAAAAGTTACTAGCACCTACCTTATTTGTTCAAAGCTTAATCTATTTGTTTTATGAAATTTATTTAACAACAATTTGCTTCCCTTTCCTAGCAATTAACCTTAGGTTTTACTCGAACGAGGTGGAGATTGAGTCACGCATGTCTATTCTGTCGTTACGGCTATGTATGCATGATTTAGCCACCTTGTTGGTTTATTACTTTTAGTGAAAGTTAGAAGATGCCTACCCCCTATCATTCTTCATCCTAACCCTTGGTTAAACTCAAATAAGGATGTGATCAAATTATACATGTCTATTCCGTCGTTACGGCCATGTATGTATGATTCAGTTGCCTTGTTGGTATGGTACTATCAGTGAAAGATGGTTAGAATGATCAACCCTTAAGCCTTATAATAAAAACCTAATTTACCTTTTGACTTATTTCTCCTTAGCTCTAGTGGTGGAGATGTGTATCCTTGCCAAGCATATGATATGAAACTAATCACGACCGAGCAAATGAGCGTACCAATTAAATGTTACACCATAGATTAGTTGAGTGATCTGAGTGTTTTCATTTCCATATTTCGTGAGGAGCTTGGTCATGTACATGCGATTAAAACAAAAGAAGTGCTTAAACGGAAAAATCTTTAACTTCGGTTGGGATACATTTTCAATATAATCTAGAGTCTACTTGAGGACAAGTAGGATTCAAGTGGGGGATATTTGATGACATCAAATAACGTTACATTTATACCATCATTTATCCCGAATAAGTTACCCACTTTTATATAATTATTGCAAGAACTTGTAGTTAATTGTTTAAAAGTGTTATTTGAAGTAATTACAGAGTGGTTTGTGATGACATGCTAAAAGGAGCATATTTTGGAGCTAAAATGATGATATATGAAGATTGCTTATTTATGACGAATACGCCGTATCCAGAAAAGAGATACGGCGTATCAGCGCCAACTCTTCACAAGCAAACGCGCAAGACCAATTCCCAATACGGCGTATCCAACTTCTACCATACGCCGTATCCAGCTGGATAGACATTCAAAGATACGGAGATAATTATATTTTGGGAATGAATATTTGATTGATAGTAAACTTAACGCGCACTCCAATAATAATACCCCAATACTCCGTATTGACCTAGCTCAATACGGCGTATCTAGTCTTTTTCAGACACTATAAATAGAAGATTCAAAAATGAGTTTTCAGTGTGCAAAATCATATTCTTCATACCATACACATAAAAGACGATTTTCTAAAGAAAAAAAGAGCAACCAAAGGTCAAGCATCGATCATGATTCCATAGAAGACACCGTGTAATTCCTATACTCCTGTAATCATTTAAATTTTGGTATCATTCGGTAAAACGTTTAGTTTACCTTGGTTATTTGACCACGCTTGTATAATTACAAAGGTTATGGGCTAATACCCTAGGGTATTAGCCATTTTAATGAAGATTTAATGTTTGGTTTGTTTTAAAATCGATTTCTTAATTTATCGTTGAAAGTTTAATTATGTTTATCACATGATACTTGCGACCTATCATTCAACTGGGTCTAGTTACGCCTAACAAGTGAACTAGATATTGGGATAGCTCTCCATATCGTGTTTATATTACTGGACCAATAGGATCACAAATAATGTTCTGTCTTTGTCTTTAAATTATGTGCTTAGTTGGACCGGCAGGTGACCCGTAATGTTTCAACAAGTATGTTCTTGATTAATTGATAAAGATTTGAACAGTGAACTACCAATATATAAAATACCGCCAAACAGTAAGTGAGTAAAGTCCCGATGGGCTAGGGTTTGACAAGATCACCATTGCTTTAATCCCTAGATAGATTATAATTAAACTAAAAGGATGCTTTATGCGGATACGTTAATTGTGACAGGATTCAACGTGTCTAGGTCTTAGGATGATGTCCCGCCTAAGTCTTAAGAATGATATGTCGCCTCGAGATAAGAAATTATTGCACTAAATAAACAAACCAGCGTTTAATCGGATTTAATATGGCTAATATAATTTTCTATCATTTAGCTTGTACCGCTCTTTTATCTTCTGATTGTTTTCTTGCATGTTTATTGTGTTTAGAATTGATTATTGTCACCATAAAACCTGTGCTAGTCTCTCAGGCTGAAAACCCCCCATCATCATTAGAAACGTATATAGCATAGGTTTAACAAGTAATTATAATTAACTTAATTAGGTAATTAAAATAATGATAGAATATAAGGTTAACGACCTCGCTCTTAGTGTTCGACACCCTACTTACCACGAAACTCCACCGATCGGGTACACTGCCCGTTAAAGTGTTGTTTTAGGATACGTCGGCTAAATATATATTTAAAACTTGGTAATCAATAAATTGACCCTACACGACAGCACATCAATGTTCCTTACACAAGTCAGGATTGCCTGGTGTAGGAACCAAGACTAATCCGTAACACAATTAAATATTATACGATCATATAGAGAGAAAGGAAGAAAGTTGAATTTCGATTGAAAGAAAAAAAGAGAAGTGAGGTGGTATGGAAATCACATTAGATAAATGAAAACCAACACCCTCTCTACATGAGGAGAGGGGATATTTATAGTGAACTAACCCTATGTGACGGTTAGAGTAGTCTTCATGGGCCGGGCTTGGATTTTAGTTGGGCTTAAGGCCCATAACACGGACAATATTAGCTTAAAGTCCAAGCCATTTTTGGTTTGTTTTTTTATCACTTGTTCTTCGATGAATTATATTCCTAATGTCCTCAAGCGTTGGAAGAGTTGAGCTATATGGTGAATTTTCTTCCAATTGAGGTTCAAGGGATTCAAGTGTACATGCATCGGTATAAACACAAATGCCATTATTTGGGAGATAGGTGATGTTGGAAAAATCCTCTAAAGAAAAAGAAAAGTCTTGGTTCATGATCTTAAATCCTAAGTAAGTCTCTTTATCATCAGTTCTTTGGATGTGAACATTTTTGTAGAATTCTATCACAAATCTAAGACAAATTTCCTCATTGAGATTGAGGAGGCAATCGAAGTTGATGGCCCTAAATTTTTCTACGGTGTTGGTGTCTTCATAGTAGGATGGTTTAGCGAACCTTCCTTCATGAATGGGACATTTTTCAAGGTTCATGTAGATTTCTTTGTTTTGGTGAGACATGTTGTCGTCTAGGTAGATTTTTGGTGCGTATTTTAGGGTTCTCATTTGGTCTTGTTGATATTCACTAGGCAATTTGGTACCTTGTTAGCCTCAAAATATTGAGTCGAACAAGGAGGCTCGGCTATTAATCATGGAAGCTCGGTCTTTATTTAATTATATGTTGTAATAGGTTAGAAAGGGTAAACGGGCTCGTTAATTAATCTGATCTTGTACTAGTTTTGGGTTAAAACCCAATGTAATCCCGAGCTCGGCCCAAGTTATAAGCCCACACGACACAACTTATGTATGTGGGTATATAAACCCTTTTACACCAAGGAAAAGGGTGTTGGTTCTCATTTGTTACACACACTCTTTAGGTGAAATCAACCATCTTCTTCTTCTCTCTAGTTTCTCTCTCTAACTTCTCTCTCTACTCTTTTTTATTTTCCTCTTATCTTATTTCTTAATCAATACCATGGTGAAGTGAAAGTGATTTCTTGGTTTCTACAATTGGTATCAGAGCCTCAGGTGGGTTTAGTGGTTTCGTTGTGGTTATTGTGAGCTTATTGGTTCGGCTTATTTATAAGCTAAATAATCATTCGGATATTCTTTATTAGCTTACTTGGCAAAATCGTTAAATTCTTTTTGTTAAAAACCAACGTAAACTAGCATCAAAAGTTTGATTTGGGCTTACTCTTTCATTTTCTCATTTTGGGCTTATTTTAATTGTTTTATTGTTTAAAATTTTGCTTGATAAAACCAAAATCTGTTACTAGTAGTTTTTTTAAATTTTTCTCTATCTTGCATCATCATTTTCGTGGCTTATTTTATTAAGATCTTCTTCTTTTTTTCTTTCTTTCAAACACCATCAAAACAGTTCACACTTTCTTTGTCAACTTTTGTTCGTAGCTTATTTTTAGTCTTTATCATAGCTTATTTACGTGGCTTAACAACTTATTTTCAAGCTTATACAAGCTTTTTCTGGGTTGGCTTATCCTTTTGTGGTCCACGGCTTGAAGATAAGAACAAGGGTGTGTTTGTTGGTTTCTGTTACAAGACAACAAAAACAAGGACATCGTACACTTTTGTTTCTATGGGGCGATTTATACACCAAATCCTTGAATGCGAACTATACAAATTTGAAAGGCGAAGTATACCATTGGTGGGTAGGCGAAGTACACGTTTTTATTGTAGGCGATTTGTACGTTAATGAAAAAAAACAAGGACGAGTTATACGTTGAAAGTTAGGCGAGTTATACAACAAGAACTAGGCGAAGTATACTTTGGGTGTAGGCGAACTATACGTTTCTCATTGAGGCGAAGTATACATTTTTTAGCATGGCGAACTATACGTTTTATCAGGAGATGTATACGTTTTTAGTAAGGCAACTTATACGTTTCATCTAGGACGAGTTATACCATAGAAAGGCTAGAAAACTTATACATATCCATTCAAGGTAAATCGTGTACGTTTTGAGTAGATTCGGGTTTTTTCGGTTTTGAGCTTCGGTTAATAACGGGTATTCTAATTACTATCATTACGATCGCGATCCTTTGTAGATCATCATAGTGTGTTTCGTTTTGATCGATCATTAACAAACGAGTCCGCGAGAAGTGAAGGAAGATCGTTCCTTTTCTACTCATTTGAAACGAAGAAGAAAGATAAAAAGAGGGAAACAGTTTGTTTTATTAATTAAAATTAGAAATTACAATTTCTGCCCCTGGACTTCAAGTCTACTTCATCCCTCGTCCTTTGTTGGTTTGCTAATCCTCTTTGTTGAATTAGGTTTACATCGTTAGTCCTTAATAGTTATAATTCAGCCGGTTTGTATCCAACGTGAATCGTTATTGCACCGTTAGTCCTTATTTGAGCTTTAATCAACCGTTAATCATTTCTAAGTCAAAAGTTTGTGAATAGGTACATACGTTTTAGCCATATCGTTAACAAAGATCAAGTTCTTCAACAAACAAGATCGTTGCCCTCAATTTCAAAAAATATTTGTTCAAAAAGATCGGATGCCAATTTCAAAGATTTTTTATGATGAAGACACACTTGTGTTAATCTTGAACTTAATATCCAAAATCAGCTTTAAAGAAGGGCAACATGGTCAATTTCAAAAGTAAAATATTGAAAGCCAAGGTTAAACATGACATAGATGTAATTGAAACAAGAAAATGAATTGTGAACATAAAGTGGCTAATTACTTAAGGGAAATGAGACTTTAAAAAAGCATTACAAGGAACTGTATGATTTTATCCAAGCAACAAGAATAAGACTATAGAACAGACAAACTTCTTTGGATTGCTAAAAAATGTTGAGTTCAGGAGCTCAATCTTCAGGAAAAAGGATCGCAATTGCAATACATTAATAAAATGAGTTAAGAAATTAAACAGGAAATAGTGTGAATACTAAGTTTTCAAGAACATCAATCTTGGGGAAACCGGTTTTACAACCATACAAAAACCAATCAGTTGTTAGACAACCGACTGCGTTTAAGTCCGAGCGACCTAGAATTTCAAAACCATGGTTTGCCTCCCAAGTTGATGTGAATAACGATTTGTCAAAACCAATCACTACACATTATTTGCCTAAGGAAAGAGAATCTGCTGTTGTAAACCCTCATTATGTGATTGCATCTAACGAATCTAGGAATAGCTCAAAGAATATGCCATGATTTAGTTCAAATGACATGGTTCATAATCACTATCTAGATGAAGCTAGGAAAAAGACACAAGCAAATGGTAGAAATTCAGAACCTAGTGTGATGCCTTCTTCTAGATCACAAAGGACAGCTAATGATTGCAAACCAAAACCTAAGAGCAATACTCAAACATCTAGGAATTGGCATGCATCTAATAATAGTTGCGTAACAACAAAGACTGTGCTCATAGCAGAACACTCTAGGATATCTAGAAATTTTTTTGACTCCAAACATTTTGTTTGCTCGACCTGTCAGAAATGTGTCGTTAATGTAAATCATGATCATTGTGTAACAAAATTTCTGAATGAGGTCAACTCGCGTGCTAAGGTTCCATTCAATAAGACAATGAACAGAAACAAACTCATAGAACAAATAAGTGTTGCAAAGAAACCAGACAGACAGATCCCTAAAGGACATAAGTTTTCAATCAAAAAGATATCCACTGTGCATGAGAAAACAAATACTCCTAGATCTTGTGTTAGGTGGCAACAGACGGGTAAAAATTTTAAAACTATTGGTCTTATGTGGGTTCCTACTGGAAAGATATTCACATCTAGCACAACCAAGGTTGACAGTAAACCCACAAATGGTTCAAATGAAGATATCACTAACTAATATGAATGCGAACAAACTCTTGATGTCAGTGCAGGTACTCTTAACTTAAGTGCAGGTACATCTTTCAATCCTAAAAAGGAAGGACTCAGAGTTTGGTTGCTGAAAAGACTGATATCTCAGAAACCAGGGCTTCAAGGAATTCTGATCTAATGAACAAGCAATGACTTCTGATCATAACAGTTCAGAACTCGAAATTCACGACCACGGCAATGAACCGTCTAGTTCAAAGCTGGTTCCAAAAGTTGTTCCTCCAGCAGACAAGACAACTACATCACAACAAGAGTTGGAATTACTATTCAGTCCTATGTACGAAGAATACTTCAATGCAGGAAATCCAAGTGTGTCAAAGTCTTCCGCTCTCTCTGATAATCTTCAACAACATGACACACAACCTACAGCGAATATTCCACCTACATCAGAAATGATTAATCCACCAATAAATGTTAATGCCGAGGAAAACATGTAAATATTTTTGAGAAAAACCAAATACAAAAATATAAAATTTCAAAAAGAAAAATACAAAATTAGAAAATCAAAAAATTTCCAAAAAGAATCTTCTCGACATGTCTCTTGGAATCGATAACATTTACGTACCTAGAAATGTCGATTAACATCAACACGGGTGTGTAAATGAAGTTCGAATAAGAGTTCAAATGCTTTCAAAACATGTCATTTCTATTTTTCTTAATGACTTGTAATTGCTCTCAGATTGCAACTCGGACCCGAACGACAAAGGAGAGTGTACGTTTCAGTGCGCTTATCCTTAGCGTTAGAAGAGAAGTCTTCTAACATGATGTTTTTCAAAATGTTGAACATAATTTTTCAAGAATTTCTCAATGACAATTCATAATCTTTTAAAATTATGTGTTCAACACTCCATCCCTCATCAAGTTTTACAAGACAATTCTTCTACATTTGGTGTCATTTTCAAAATGAGTCAATGTTTGAGGGAGAGTTTTTCGAAAAACAAAGTTTTAATGATTTTGGATACATCATAACATGACATTTTATGTATTCAAAACGTTATCAAAAATCTCTTAATAACAAATCTGGAATAATAATGACTACTCAATAGATTGTATGTTATAAGATGATTAAGTGGTTGAGCACAATTTTTCAAGAATTTTTCAATGCAGTTCATAATCTTCCAAAATTGTGTGCTCAACAATGATAACCCTCAATTTTATATTCATTTTATAACTTGGTATCATTTTTTTGTTGTCAACATATGTAAAATTCAGGGGGAGCAAGTTAATGTTTCATATAATTCATGCTAAGTATAAAAGTTTTCTCCACATGATTTTCATGACAAATTTTAATCACATGGTATTTCAAAAATTAAGTGAATTAGTATTTAAAATAAGGGGAGAAATGTAATTAAAATGTGATCTTAAAAATAATAAGTGATCTAATCGACTTAAAGTGCTTTTTACTCTATGGAAAAAGGTTTTATGGTTTCGATCTTATACCCAACAACATCTTAATTTCATGACGATTCTGGAGTCATAAGGTGGTTAGGTTAGGAATCAGTCCTATGATCCGACTAGAACCGGAGGGATCTACCCAAGGACACTCCATAGTTAGAAATAGCAGTCCTTAGGTATGATTGGAGATGAATGAGTATAAGGGAATAATGCCGACTAAGATTGAGCTAACACTGGAACAATCACAACAAGGTGTTAGTAATGACGTCTTGGTAAGCATTGAAGGGGTTGAAGAATGAAAAATAAATGTATGGATAAAGGGTGAAAAGAAAGAAGCCCTCCCTACACCTTAGGCAGAAGCCGGGTCAATACACAATCTATCGGTTTTCACAAAGATGAATTCTAATATTAAAAACTGACATCATGGACCCAGTGATGCAATGCACAACCCTCCCCAGCCATTCGAGTTTCTCTCAACAGAAACTTGTCTCATTTGTCACGAAGATACACACGACTTCTATTGACTTTATCACACCGAGTTAGTTGATATTGAATAGGTGGCAGTATGCTCCAGCCTTCGAGTACTAAAACCAAAAAATAAAAATCGAGTCTAGAGCCAAGAGATCAATAAATAAATCTCATTAGGACACATACCATGACAAACACATGTTGAACACCAATAAGTTTACAAGATGTTAATAAGAGTCCTACGCATTATCCTTGTGATTATGCCAGAACATTAAGAGTGATACTCTTTAGTATTCACAGTGATGAATGAAAAACCTTTTTGAGCCAACATCAAACAAGCTCTCAGTAGGTGACTTGCGAGATTCTATATGAATCGAACTTGTGATAACTAGATATCGATAATGGTCCAGTAAATAAATTGACGACTCAATCGGTAAGATAGTAACTAGCCAATTCACTCATATCGTATTGTCTACTTTGAGACGTTCTGATATTGAGAACAAGCTAGCATGGTAAATCTAATACATCTGTGTTGGAGGATCTTACGCTTAAAGCTGGAAATCTTGTCAAGGAGATTCTTCTAAATTGAATCTACCTGATCACAGGTTGTTCTTCACGGAACCGAAGGTTAATCAAACCAAATTCAGGCGAATGACAAAGTCATATTCGTCCACAAGCTTTATTGGTGACTGTTTTATTTCAGAATTCATACAAAGATGGAGATGGAGACACCTCATTCCAGCTGAGTCAAATTCATTACCACATGCTCATGCTCAATCTACAAAGTCATACTATAAGCATCAAGATCCAAGAATCAAGAAAGCTCAAGAATTAAAGACAAAGACTTTCGCAAACTTTGATATTAAAGATAACTCCTCAGAAACCAAGCTTCAGGGGAGATTATTAGAGAGCTTTCAAAAAGATGCAAAGTATGAGCATGTTGGTCAAGACACAAGATCGTAAGGTGGAAAAGACAATCAAGACAAACAAGGAAAAGAATTAAAGATCTTGAAATCAAAGACAAAGTCGAAAGACAATGACAAAGGCTCAAGATCAAAGATCATACAACATGAAGGAACAAGCCTATAACATAATAAAGACCACAGATTCAAGAACTCAATGACAAAGCAATCTCAACAAGTCTAAGGAAGCAAGTTTCAAGATCTCACCTCATGAATTCGAAAACCATACATTAAGTGCGTTATCAATTACCATTAGTAAATTTATAAATTTAGCAAAAGACCACATGTACTTTATACTTCTTTTTATTTTTAAAAAGAACTTTACTATTAAATTGATTGTAATATTAAAACTTCACATAAATGCGGGTGTCAATATTATCTTAAAACGCGGTATTGATTATGCAAATACATACGTGAGACTTTAAATTCAATTCTTTCAGTGGAGCAATATTTATGTTATTATTATATTATCAAATTGATTGTATTACTATAACTCAATATATGTAGCAGTAATATAAATAACAAGCTGAAACACTATTAATATATGCAAATAAATACAAAAGGTCTGAATTTTTTTAATGGAACAATGTTTATAATTTGTTATTAAATGAGGATTTTCACCCGCGCGTTGTCTCATAGCGTCTGCATACGATCGTGTTGCACCCAACGTAATTGTCATTTTTTCTTACTTAAGATCGACTTTCGTGTATTAGCTCTAAATATCTTTTGCAAACTCGGTTCCGTTATAAATTGGGCACAATTTTTCTGTACATTCAACATTGTTACATTTTTTATAAGGGTGTCTGTTCAATTAGTTCTTGCAACATACTTCAACAAATGCTATATAGTATATGCATCGTGGCAGGGCTAGTTTACTAAGTTTACAGCCATGTCCGATGAAGTATCCTTCTTTTTTGGGGGGTCTTCTTATAGTTTTTGGACTTGTGAAAAAGACGCGCATCTTTCGCATTCGTTGCAATGAACTGAACATGAAAATCTGTATACACTGTCTATGTTGCGGTTGCAAAGTATCTATTTGGATCTAGCAGCTGCCTAAATATATGAAGGATTGATATGCAACATTCCAGAGGTTCAGAAATACATTAAGTATCTATTTTGATCTAACGACTACCTAAATATATAAAGGATTGATATGCAACATTCCAGAGGTTCGAAAATACATTATGCCTAATTAGTCATCATCGTACACATCTTCAACACACTTATTTACATAACCACATGTTTATGCATAATCGATTTTAGCACATAGTTTAGCATGATTTGAAAGTCTAAAGTAGCAAAAATATCACACAACATATTCTTAAGTACATGATAATTTAGAATAAACTCTTAATGAGCAAGATGAAAATAAGCATCGTCAACATCACCCACATCTTCAGGCCCGTACACTCACTGCATGACGTGTAATTCCAATCTCTTGATATGCCAAGGGTGGTTATTTTCGCTTCACAGCCTAATCTGGCGCCCTGTAACCATAAGAAACTCTAAGCATTTTCTAAAAGACAATTTCAAATACGCCTTAATATATCTGGACTAAAGAGTCAAATAGGAACAAAGTTAGGTTATTATAGTAGCCGACATTATAACTTTTTGGATTTTATTGAAGTAGCAACACCAAAGAGTATCTGTTTTTGACCTTCTCTGTCTCTGGATCGGCATACTGGTATTTGCAGGCTTCAAGCGGAGGATGAAGTTGTACTTCTGCCTAAATCTGTTTCATGTTCATATGTGAATATCTAGATTTTCTGTTATAATTTTGTTGCAATAAATATACCAAGCGGTGTACGATTCCAATGGATGTTTGATGTCATCAAATAACGTTACATTTATACCATAATTTATCCCGAATAAGTTACCCACTTTTATATAATTATTGCAAGAATTTGTACTTAATTGTTTAAAAGTGTTATTTGCATTAATTACGGAGTGATTTGTGAAGACATGCTAAAAGGCGCATATTTTGGAGCTAAACGATGATATTTGAAGATTGCTTATTTCTGACCAATACGCCGTATCCAGAAAAGAGATACGGCGTATCAGCGCCAACTCTTCACAAGAAAACGCGCAAGACCAATTCTCAATACGGCGTATCCAACTTCTACCATACGTTGTATCCAGCTGGATAGACATTCAAAGATACGAAAATAATTATATTTTGGGAATGAATATTTGATTGATTGTAAACTTAGCTCGCACTCCAAGGATAATACCCCAATACGCCGTATTGACCTAGCTCAATACGACGTATCCAGTCTTTTTCAGACACTATAAATAGAAGACTCTAAAATGAGTTTTCAGTGTGCAAAATCATATTCTTCATACCATAAACATAAAATACGATTTTCTGAAGAAAAGTAGAGCAACCAAAGGCCAAGCATCGATCACGATTCCATAGAAGACACCGTGTGATTCCTATACTCTTGTAATCACTTAATTCTTGCTATCATTCAGTAAGGTCTAGTTACGCTTAACAAGTAAGCTAGATACTAGGATAGCTCTCCATATCGTATTTTATATTACTGGACCAATAGGATCACAAATAACTTTCTATCTTTGTCTTTAAATTAAGAGCTTAGTTGGACTTCTTAATTATCGTTGAAAGGCTTAATTATTTTTATCCCCAACATGAATACTTGTTTACGTTATGCGACCTATCCATTTCACTGGGTCTAGTTACTCTCTAACAATTCTGTGAATCTAGATACTATGGATAGCTTCTATAATAGTGTTTTATATTACTGTAGACCAATAGGATCACAAAATAATGTTCTGTCTTTATCTTTAAATTATGAGCTTTAGGGTTTTATTGGACCAGCAGGTGACCCGTATGTTTCAACAAGTATGTTCTTAATTCATTGATAAAGATTTGATACAATGATACTACCGATATATAAAATACCATCAAACAGTAAGTGGGTAAAGTCCCATGGGCTAGGGTTTAACAAGATCACCATTGCTTTAATCCCTAGATAGATTATAATTAAACTAAAAGGATGCTTTATGCGGATACGTTAATTGTGACAGGATTCAACGTGTCTAGGTCTTAGGATGATGTCCCGCCTAAGTCTTAAGAATGATATGCCGCTTCGAGATAAGAAATCATTGCACTAAATAAACAAACCAGCTTTTAATTAAAATTTAATATGGCTAATACAATTTTCTATCATTTGGCTTGTACCGCTCTTTTATCTTCTGATTGTTTTCTTGCATGTTTATTGTGATTCGAATTGATTATTGTCACCATAAAACCCGTGCCAGTCTCTCAGGCTGAAAATCCTCCATTTACCATTAGAAACGTATATAACATAGGTTTAACTAGTAATTACAATTAACTTAATTAGAGTAATTAAAATACTGATAGAATATAAGTTTAACGACCTCGCTCTTAGTGTTTGACACCCTACTTACCACGAAACTCCACCCGATAAGGTACACTGCCTGTTAAAGTGTTGTTTTAGGATAAGTCAGCTAAATATAAATTTAAAATTTGGTAATCAATAAATTGACCTTACACGACAACACATCAAGTTTTTGGCGCCGCTGCCGGGGAGTGAAAAAGTTTAACCTTTAATTTTATTAGTATTTCTAACCATTAGTTTAGAGTAATTCAATTAGTGTAATTTAATTCTGCTTATATTTAATTTAATTGTGTGATTTAATTGTGTGTTTAAATTCTCGCATTATTTAATTGTTTTCTTAGTATCCTGTTCTGACAGATCAACTGATACGTCGTATCCACCAGTTGGATACGACGTATCGACCCTTCCACTAAGAACAACGTATTGATCTCTACAGTCTAAACAACGTATCTGTTCTTCCAAACAATACGACGTATTCTGTAAAATCAATACGGCGTACTGACCTTCAGCAGACCATACGGCGTATTCAAATTAATTGAATACGGCGTATTGATCATCTGATACAGTAGCAGAACTAAATTTGATTTCCGTGTTTAATTTTCTGTATTCTTTTCAAAGATCCTATCCTATTGATTTATTATCCTCTGTTTCAGGTGATGCATGACAAGGAGTTCCACTAAGGAATTAATTACACCTTTTGAAAACCCGAAAAGAGTATTTCGCTCAAAAAGGAGGCTTTTCGAGACACTTGGTCTTGTGGAGTCGAGTTTACCAGAGCTCGATTTATTTTCTGACATCGAAGAACATTCAGAGGAAGAAACTACAGAAATTATGACGGAAACAATGGAGCAATACATGAGCAAGACCCGTGGAAACTATGGGTCAGGAGTTGTTAGGCCCAAGATTAATGACAAAACTCACTTTGAATTAAAAGGGCAATATCTCAAGGAACTTCGCGAAAATACTTTCAGCGGCTTAGAACATGAAGACGCAAACGAACACATCGAAAAAGTCCTTGAGATCGTTGACTTATTTCATATTCCAGGGGTGACTCAAGATCAAGTAATGCTTCGAGTTTTTCCCATGTCCTTAACTGGAGCCCCAAGTCGTTGGCTCAGGAATGAACCATCAGTTTCGATTACAAACTGGGAAACCCTGAAAACGAAGTTTCTTAACAAGTACTGCCCACCTGCTCAAACTGCGAAGAAAATGGAGGAAATTAACAACTTTCAGCAAGAACCAGACGAAATTCTCTTCCGAGCCTGGGAAAGATTTAAGGAGCTCTTGATGAAATGTCCCCAGCATTATTTGACTGATATGCAGGAAGTAATCTTGTTTTATAATGGGCTCGACATTCCCACCAGACAAATCCTTGACTCTAAAGGTGCCATTCCCACTAAAACTACTGCTGATGCAAAAATAGCCATCCAAGAAATGGCCGAATACTCTCAAAAATGGCATAACGGAACATCCTCAAAAGCCAGAAGTACTAAAA
>BQNB010123299.1:0-18641 GCA_026074375.1 Tanacetum coccineum
ACAATGTATTTGTGGCATGTTTTTAGGCTTTTAAGTCCGCTTAATATGGAAAATGGTATGTGTAATTAAACACATACCATACATGCTGCTGATAATCCCGATAAACGTCAACAACATAACATAACTCACACTTCTACAACAACCGATGTTGCAGATCCACCTCCATTGAACATTCATTCAACACATCAAAGTCCAACTTAAGTACCAACTGTCACTACCCCTGAGAACATTAATCAAGCAGAAACCAATACAGGAAATGCACAATTTGACGACGATGAATTTATCAACATCTTCAGTACACTGGTACAAGAACAAGGGGAGACATCGTCTCATCATGTTGATTCTTCAAACATGCATACTTTCTATCAACACCATCCCTCCGCACAACGTTGGACAAAAGATCAACCATTAGAACAAGTCAATGGAAATCCTTCTCAATCAGTTAGAACAAGACGTCAGCTAGAAACAGATGGCGAGATGTGTATGTTCGCACTCACCGTGTGAATCGAAACCGAACCAAAGAACATCAAAGAATCCATGGCTGACAATATAATTTCTGTCAGGGATTGATCAATGCTAGAGAGAACTTCATCAGTTTGAATCGGACTGATGTATGGAATTAGTGAATACCCTGTGAAACATGTTCCTTAACTTAAAGTGGCTCTGGGAAAATACAAAACGTGATGAGGGAAAATACTATCATTCCGCAACAAAATACGTATTGTGGCTTAGGGATATGCTTCATCAGAAGGAAGGAATGTGAAAATTTCGAAGAGTCAGTTGCCCGTTTGCACGTTGGATAGCTGTACGAAAGTATTCATGCGTATTGCTGCACACAAATCATTTACAGTGCTACCAAATGGATGTAAAAACAGCATTTCTTTACGGATCTGACGGAAGAAGGTACGTAACACCAGATGGTTTTGTTGAACCAAATACCCTGACAAAGTTGTTCGTCGTGTCAAGAAAGCATTAGGGTCTCCAACAAGGCGCCAGAGAGAGGTGGTATGATGAAAGACGCACTCTCTTGACTGGTATCCAAAGGCTTCTCCTCAAAGAGTTCTATTGATCATATACAACTCTGTTCATTAGACTAAAACATGTGAAGGAACATACTATTGTGCAAAATTTACGTTGATGACTAATTTTTGGTTCTACGAAACCCTCAAAACTGTCAAAAACGATTTGAAAACTAATGCATTGCAAGTTTGAAATGTCTATGATGGGGGAGCTGAAATTCTTCTTAGGAATTCAGATAAACTAATCCCAATGTGGTATGTAGTTTTATAAACCAAGCTAAGTATGCTCAAGAGATACTTAAAAAGCATGGTATGACCTCATGTGATAGCATTGGTACTCCAATGGCTACAAAACACCTTGATGCTGACTTGAGTGGTACTCCGGTCGACCAAACGAAATATCGTAGTATGGTCGGAGCACTCATGTACCTAACAGCAAGTAGACCAGATATTGTGCATGCAACATGTAGAGAGAGTGCTCGCTATCAAGCGAAAACCGGACGAGCAAGAGATATCTCAATGCTGGTTAAACGGATCTTCGGTAACTGTTATAAGGACCGTCCATTCAATGGGTCTCTGGTAATTGAAGGACACCGGTTTCGAACTAACTGCTTTTTCAGATTTGGATCACGCGGGCTGTCTTCGATTCGCAGTAAGAGTGTGTTGGTGATGTCAGAATTTTAGGTGGTGATAAGTTAGTCGTGGTTATCCATAGAAGAGCAGGACTGATTCAATGTCTTCAGCAGAAGCCGAGTATGTGTCTTTATCTGCGTGCTGCGCTCAAGTTCTATGGTTGAGAACTCAGCTCACAGATTATGGCTTTCACTTTGATAAAATACCTATGTATTGTGACTCGTAAAGGCAGGCCATAAGCTATCATCTCGTGCAATCCAGTCCAGATTCCCGTACCAAGCAACATCGAGAGATATCACTTCATAAGGAAGGTTGAAAAAGGGTATGTCTGATTATTCTTGTGTGTTTGAGAGAAAATGAATACCGTTAGCTGACTTGTTCACAGAAATTGTATCGGAAGATAGGTTTAAGTCTCATTGTGACAACTGGTATGAGATGTTTTGACTCCAGATGAACTAGGAGGTTTCTGGCAATTGTGAGATAGAGTCTTGAGTCAACAAAACATCAATGTGTAAAATATTTTTTATTCTCTCTTTCTTTTTGATTTATAAAAAAAATTTTGAAAAAGAAAATACAAAAATATAAAACCAACAAAAAGAAAATAGAAAAATATAAAACCTAGAAAAACAAAATATAAAATCAGAAAATTTTCAAAAATACCAAAAAGAATCTTCTCGACATGTCTCTTGGAATCGATAACATTTACGTACCTAGAAATGTTGATTAACATCGACACGGGCGTGTAAATGAAGTTCGAACAGGAGTTTCAAATGCTTTCAAAACATGTCATTTCTAAATTTTTTTTGAATGACTTATGTACATTTCAGTGCATAACTCGGTCCCCGAATGGATATAGGGAAGTGTACGCCCTCAGGCTGCTTACTCTAAAATAGAAGAGAAGTCTTCTATCATGTTTTTAAAATCGTTGAACACAATTTTTCAAAAAGAACTTTCAATGTCAAAATTGTCTACAATACAATTTGTGGTCTTTTTCCATAAAAAGTGGTATTTGTTAAAATTGTGTGTTCAACACTCCCTTCCTCGAATAATTTTCTGAGGGGGAGCTTTTTAAAACAAAGCCTTTTAATGTGTCGGATACATCTCATAAATGTCAATTTTATGTATCCAAACACAAACAGATTTGCGGAAATTAAATGTGGAAAACTTATAATGTCAAATTATTAATTATACAATAATTCCCTAAGGATCTCCTCGTCTTACAAAACTTTGTGGGGTCATATCAATTTTTCATTCCAATGTCAAGTTTTAATAAATATTGGTATCCCACATATACTGTTGAAGGGGAGCAATCCGGAAAATGAATTCATGCAATATCGTTGTATAATTTTTCTCCCCATGGAATTTTTTATGTCAAATTTTAATCAATTGGTATTTCAAATACTAAGTGTTTTATTATTTAAAATAAGGGGAGAAAATTGTAATTAAAATATGATATAGTCGAATGTGATCTTTAAGATTAAATGCAACTTATCTTCATGTGCTAACTTAATTTTGAATTCGGAGTAGACATTTGGTGAGGGGGAGTATTTGAAAATGTCAAAAAATGGTTTTTATGGTTCGATCTCTATAGCACAATTAATTTCACGATGGATTCTGGTCATAGAGGTTTGGTTAGGTTAGGGTATAAGTCATACGATCCAACAGTGTGTGTGGTGGGATGTGACCAAGGATACTCGCATAGTTAGAAAGATAGCAGTATCCTTATGGTTGATTCGGAGTGCAATTGAGTATAAGGGAAGAATGCCGACTAAGATTGAGCTAACACTGGAACAATCACGAACAAGAGTGTTAATTGGGTATAATGCCGTCTTGCGTTATGCAATGTGTGTAGGAGTTGTCGCGAGAAGAATAAAAAGAAAATGTATGGATAAGAGGGTGAAAAACGCAAAGATCCATCAAACAATTAGGCAGAAAACCGGGTCAATAATAATCTAATATCAAACTCACAGTGTGTTTAATTGCTATTGTCAGACGGAGTCATGGACCAGGTGCAATGATAAAACTTCCTCCGCGCCATTCGAGTTTCTTCAATAAGAACTCTTGTCTCATTTGTCACGGAGATACACAGGTTATCTTTGCATCTATCCGAGATTGTTGATATTGCATAGTGGGGGGATCATTTGTCAGGCCTCCGATTACTAAAACCATAAAAGGCGAAATCGAGTCTAGAGCCTAGAAGAGATCTAAGAGTGTAAATCTCATTTGGACACAATAGTTCAAATACACTTGTTGAACACCAATAAGTTCACAAGTTGTAACAAGAGTCATACGTATTATCCTTGTGATCTTGCCAGACTCTACATCGAGTGATTACTTAAAGTATTCACAGATGAAGATGGAAAATCTTGTACTTGAGCAACATCAAAACAGCTCTTGGTAGGTGACTTGGCAAGATTCTATATGAATCAGTTGTGATAATGGATATCAATTTTGGTCCTCGCGTAAATTGCAGTTGCCGTCTTAATCAGAAAGTAGTAACTATCTGATTCTACTCAGTAACGAGTTGTCTGCTTTGAGACGTATTTGTTTTCAGGTATGTGAGAACGTAGCAAAGATGGTGATCTGCAAATACATCTGTGTTAGGAAGTCATTACGTTTGCAGCTGGAAAAGCTGTCAGGAGGACGTTCTTTGAATCTACCTGATCACGGGTATAGTATTTATATATAAAACGGGAAACCTGGAGGTTAATGCAACGAACTCAAGCATGAATGAGCAAAGATTTCATCTTTTATTGCTACTGTCTTATTTAGGGTTTAGACGACGGTGTTGCAGCCGTCAGATTCAGCGATTAGTCGGATTCATGAGATAACACTATGCTCAATATCAAGCTTCAAAGTCCATCATTCAAAGTCAAGATTGTTGATCTAATCTTCCCCACATCTAGAAGAGCCTCAAAGTCAAAGTAAGAATATTCAATTGGGGAGATTGTATAGACTTTTTAATCATCCTATGTCTACAAGAATGTAACAAGTTGAGCTGGATGGTCAGGAGATAAAGTTGCTCGCAGAAGTACCAAATCTTAAAAAAAAAAAAAGTCTTCAAGTCAAGGCAGATGATGCAGATAACGATCTCAAGAATCGCTCGAAGTCAAAACATAAAGGCTGGTGGTCATAGGATCACAACGCATGTAATGAACAAAGCCAAGTCAACTCAGAAAGGACCAAAACAAGGCAAAGCCTAATCGTTAAACGGAGCTTATGTCAGTCATCGATGGTACGGAGGAGTTTGGAAGAAAGAATGACTGTCAACCATTGGGGGAGAGTGTTAGACTTATTTATACTAAGTCATCGAACAAGAATGTTATGGTCTTATTAGTTCCATAATCTAGTCTTGTTAGAATAATAGGCTAGTCGGTTCAGGGCTTGGTTTGTAAATCTAATATTGTCCATGTTTCGGGCTCAAAGCCCAAGAAAAGCCAAGCCCGGCCCAAGTTAGAAAGCCCATAAGCCACTCATGGCTCAAGGGTATAAATAGAACCCTCTCCACACATGGAGAGGGTGTTGGTTACCATTTGCATAGTTTGTGTGTGTGTAATCTTCCACCTCTCTTTGTTTCTCTCTAATAATCTTTCAACTTTTCTTTCTATCTTTCTACCTTTATTTTGCTTATTGGTATAGCTTATGTTGTGAAAATGGATTAAGCTTTTGGGATAACACAAATTTTGGCGCCGTTGTCGGGGAGGCTTTGAAACAAATTTCGTTACATTTGAAAATTTGTGTTTGATTCTGTGAATATTTTTCTTCTATAAAAATATAAAAAGTACAAAAATATTTTTCTTTTGTAGAGATATTAGTATATAATTTATCTATTAAAAAACAAACCAAAAAACCTAAACTATAAACATTTTTATGAGAGAAAGAAATACTAAAATTCACAAATTGGTAAAAATACCAAAATATAATATTCTCAATTGAGGTATTATCATAATAACTTCCGGTGAACTTATTGATTCCCAACTCGAAACAAAAGATTTAAAATTACTTTTGTTTCTCTTACGATTTACGGTCACTTGAAAAGTTAAAGCTATAAAGTGGTATCAGGAGGGTGTTCTACTAGGAATACGTTCGAAAGGAGAAATAAAGCTTGCGCTATTCCTATCCTCGCTTACTGTAGCGTTTATGTTTAGAAGAGCGTACCGTGTAAGTAAGTAGATTATTTGGGTTCAAAGTTTGTCTAGTTTTAGGTTACGTCCGTTTAAAATGATTGTGAATCTAATATACAAAAAAAAAAAGAGAAACCAAAATTAACTCGTTCTTGTTTTTCAGATGTTAGTGCATGCGCACTCGTTTAAAGTCGTGTCTACGAAACAACAGGTTCCTCGAAATCTTGTTGAAATCCCAAAGATGATGCGCTGATAATCGAACTATGTGTTTGTTGTATTTTTTGTTTTTTTTTTTCGCAGAATTACGCCAGCTCCCACTTGAGGGATCCGTGGACGCAATTGTTGTTCCTGAAAAATAGCAGCAGCGAATTTTGAGATCAAGCATGGGTTGCTAACTCTTGCAAGAACAAGCAGTTTCTCGGACATGACAAAGAGACCCACAGGCCCACACCGTTACTTCATAAAATCACATTACTTTGAGATATCCTAATGTCCCGAACATCAATTTAAGTTGATGCTTTTTCCTTCTCTCTGAGGGGGCAGCCGGGATATGGATTGAGAAAGAACCTCGATCAATTCAAACATGGGATCGACTCGGTTGCTTTAAAATTCATCAATCAGTTTTTCCCACCTTCCTGAAACGAACAAATTTGGAACGAAATTACCAATTTCAAACAAAGGTTTGATAGTGTTTTGTGGAGGCTTGTGCTCGATTCAAAGTCTTTCCGAGCATGTCCACACATGGATTCTCGGAAACTCCCACCAACTTGATACATTTTACCATGCCTTAAATGAAATGTAAGACTCTTTGAACTCCGCGAGGTGGTAACCCTTTTTGGAAAAAGGCCGCCTGACTTGTCAAGCATCATCGCGAGCAATCGTCCAAAGTTCTAGATCACTCCCGAAGCTAAAAAACCAAAGTTGTAAAGTGTTTGAGCGCTTCCACCTCGGCGTATCTCCCGATGTTGCTGAATTGAACAGATATGGTGTAGAGGCTTATTTCGCAGCAGAATCTCAGTTCCAGTCCGCTCCCGTAAAAAGCAGTAGAGCCCAAGTTGGTTATGCAAGTTGGTGCCAGCTTGTTTTATTTCATTATCGTAATTGTATGCTCTTCGATGACAACGTTGGTTAGAGATAGAACATCCAAAGCATTGCGTCGTCAAAGCAAGGCGACAGCCAAATTTCCACCAAGTAAATTCCGGTTACCGTCTCCACCGATGGGAACACAAATCAGACCACTCACGTTAGTGTCCAATAATCACAACAGCCAAGAAGTTGGTATTGAGTGTCGTTGGAATCAAGAACACAAAACGTGAATGGCTAAACAGGTCAAATCAACGACCCAGGTTCAACAACAGCACCAATGTATCAACCCGGTTAATCAACACCCATTACCTAGCTCATCAAGTGGGTGTGTCAAGAACTGATTTTGAGAGCTATGTTCAAGCTAATGATGCGGTCTGCAAAATATGCACAAAACCAATGTCAAAATAACCGACTTGACTACCAAAAACTCGTAAATTACCAAGCTTCTACTTCAAGTTCGTTCTTTCCTAGCAACACGATGCTAAGCGAAGGTGTGAATTGAAAGCATATCACCACAGAACGGTTGTATCATATGATGGACTCAAAATCCACCTCCGGTGGTGGATGTTTGAAACGAGGTAAATAGGACACCGGTGCTTCCTAAGAGGAAGTACCAAAGACGTCATACCTCCAATTAGTCCAAGTTGATGAACAGGTTGTCATGCCTAGAGCCAAAACGACCTTTCCTATTCCTATCTAGGTATAACAAGGCGAAAGAATCCGCGCTAGTAAGGAACGACCATTTAGCGTTTGAAATCATGGATTTTTCGGAATCTCTATTTCGAGCTGAGCTTCGCAGATGCTTCTACACATGTAGAGTTTGCTGTCCGATGTTAATGAAGAGCTCGGTGCTTTACAACAAGACAAGATCTTGGAATTAACAAACTCCGGTTTGATGATGGATCGGCATTCATCTAAAAGTGATATTTCTGAGAAATTAGGAGCCGGTAGGATTTATGATACTCGTGCGATTTTCCAGAGTTTGGATGAATGCTTAGCCCAGAGCGACGCTCGAGGTGCAAGCATCAATTCATGCCACTCTTGTTTTTGTGAAAAGTTTAATGTACAAGACTAACCCAAACTAGGATGTTACCGAGTTAGCGAATGCAGATTCAGATCTGTCTACTCCTACACCGGCTAGCGAAGCTGTTATTGTGAAAGGTTGGACCTTTCCTTAGTCAGTCAGGATTTTGTGGTGGACTTGATGTACTGACTCGCCGCAGGTTTCCGTGTTGATTTTAGAAGACCCATTTTTAGAACGGCAAGAGCTTTGCTTGATGTACACGGTGAAGAAGTAGTGGGAAGACTAAAGACATGGATGACAAATCCGTGACTTTAAATTAGGTGATACGAAAATTTCTCTAAATTCCATGGATCAGTTAACAAGGTCGACTTTATTGATATGCGTGTGAGGATATTTCAAGAAGTTTTAGGATTTCAGATAGTATTAGCAAATGGAAAGTTCCACTCCTCTTTTGTATCGATTGTTGATACCACTTTCCCACCCTCACTCCTCTTCGAGGGTATGATTCATCTTGAGAATCGTTGATGAAACTTTCTGATACTTGTATAAGTCAGGAATTGATGATGAGATGTGATCCGAAAAGACATTCATCTTCTTGAAGCTCTCTAATAGTGAGCCGCATTATCAAACTACTTCCCAACCATGGACATTAAATTTTTGAGGTTAGGAAAGAATTAAGAATTGTGAAGCAAAAACGAGGAACATCAATTGATGAGAGTGCCGTACGGGCCGAACTAAGGATTACCTCCCACTGATATGCATTTTTAGAGGATGACAAAAGTTACAGTCATAATGCTAAGATTGAGTGTCGGGGAGAGAATAGGCCCGCTCTGATATAAGATTGTTGCAGTCTAGACTAGCGAGCCATCGCTTGGCAAACTCTAGATTATCAAGGAGCGCATTTTATGATCCAGAATTTTAGAGGTGTGAGTAAACTTCTAATGGAAGAGACTACAGCCACCAGCAGGTCCAAATCGCAGAGAGTGGGTAAAACCCAAAATATACACGATGTAATAAAAAAGAGTTGAAAAAAGACATCCTTCGACGCTTGGATTGTAATTTACCCTATCAGATCGGTAATAGTCCTGGGTAAGGCCGGTACCACTGTGTACAAGAAAAGGTGGTTTTACGTAGTTGAGAATGAGCAAAATGAGTTGATCCCAAACTCGATTAGTTACGGTGTGGCGGGTATGATTGATACCGAAAGTTGAAGTGAGCACCGAAAGGCCATTTTCCACTACCATTCTGGAGCCGCAAGTTGCAGTCGAGAGCTTGCGGGAAACGAAGTACTAGGTGTTTTTCGATGGTTTCTCGGGTTATTTTCAAATACCATCGACCAAATGATCAGGAAAAAACAAATTTGTAAGCCATACGGAACCTTTGCCTCTTACTGAGCGCATGCCTTTGGCTTGCAATGCACCAGGCAATTCCAGAGAGTATGTTGGCAATCTTCACGACATGATCGAAAAAACGAATGGAAGTGTCTTAGATGGATGACTTTCTGTTTTTGGAAGTCTTGTCTACATGCCCTAACCCATTTGGAAAAAGATGCTGTAAGCGGTGTGAAAGACACCAATTTAGCTTAACCTGGGATGAAAAGCCATTTCATGGTTAAGGAAGGCATTGTTCCTTGGGACATTTAAAATCTCCAAGTCGGGATTGAGGTCGATCGAGCTAAGACTGACGTTATCGCCAAGCTCCCCTTCACCGACTACTGTAAAAGGGTATCCGTAGTTTCTAGAGAGGGCATGCGGGTTTTATAGAGATTCTCCAGATTTTCCCGTTTGAGTGCAAATAGCCGTCCCATGACCATTTGCTTGAACATGAGACTACTTGTTTTACGCGTTCTCCATGACGAAGTGTATTGAGAGCATTTAACACTCTCAGTGAAAGAATCTAACCGTGCTCCATTTTCGCTCGATTGCCAGTGGATAGAGTAACCATTTGAACTTCTGTGGATGCAAGCGATTTGCCTTAGGTGCAGTCTTGGGGTACGTCATGAGAAACTTTTCGGCTTATACATCTGCAAGCAAAACTATGAATAGGCGGAATCACGTTTACACCGACAACGAAAAGAACAGTTGGCTGTAGTGTACGCATTCTAGAAATTCTGATTTCTTGTCATGAACAAATGCACTGAGTTACGGATCCATTCGCCGTCACGTATCTCGTTTGCCTAAGAAAGATTTGAAGGCGAGATGATGTCGATGGGTTTTGACTCTATCAAGAGTTCTGGACTTTAGATTGTAGTCTGAGACAAAAAGGAGCTGAGAACTAGCGGCTGATCATTATCATATTAGAGACTCCTCGAGGATGAGTCGATCCAAAGGAGATAAATGAAAAGTTTCTCTTGTAACTCTTCAGTTCGATTGTTGTTCTCCTACTAGTAACCCATGGTTTGATGGGCATCGCAACCTATCATGCGGTGAATTGTGGTGATCTCAGGGATGTCAAACCAGCAGAAAGAAAATTCTTCAAAGATTGTGAGCATTATTTTGGGCCCGATCACTTTCTGTGTAGAATTCTGTCGCGGTATCAAAGTTATTCGACGTTGTGGTTTTGGCCAAGAGTAGCGTGACATCATCATGGTTGCCGATGGTCTACGGTGGACATCACGGTGCTGATATATTGACACAGCAAGAATAGTTTCGCGATTCGGATTCTTTTGGCCCACATCTACAGGATGCCGTGTGTTATAGAACTGGCAACTCCTGCCAGCTTCAAGGCAAGTTTCTCAGCAAGTGATGAGATGCCACAAAATTCATAAGGTTTGTGAAATTTTGACGTCAGGGGATTGACTTTATGGGTATTACATCATCCAAATGGCCTGAACAAATACATCCTCGTGGCCGTTGCTTATTTATAAAATGGGTTGAAGCGAAAGGCACTCCCCACAATGACGGTCCGAGTTGTTTGGTATATTTCATTAAATTCTCGTTGCGCCTAGAGGTTCGGTGCCCTGTGCATCTAAGGTGATCGCGGAACCTATTTTTGCATGACCAATTTGCAACGTTCATGCTTAAATACGGAGTCATCATCTCTCTCACCGCATATATCCACAAACGAGGCGTGACAAGTGAGGTATCAATCGTGGTTGAACGATTTTGAAAGGCGACGTGGGCTGAGAACCGTACTCTAATGGCTCAGATAGCATCGATGATGCTTTACGGCTTTCTGCACCGCTATTACCCAACAAGTCAGAGGGTTGTATCCATATCAGTGGTCTCCGGAAATAGCTGCATTGCCGCAACTTGCTCGTTAGAACACAAGATACTGGGCTTAAAACACTACAAACTGGATCTGAAACGCTGGTGAATGGAATAGGTTCAGCTGAATGACCTAATAAGCTCGTGATGAAGCTTATGAGAACTCTTTGATATATAATGACAAAGAGCAAAGAGGATATGTCCGACTCAGTCACGAACCGCGTTTTCACCATCGGTGATACGAGTCCTCCTCTTTACTCTTAGATTAAAAGATTTTCTCAGGAAAGCTTAAAACGTCTGGTCGAGGACCATTCATAGCACACAAGTTAGTCTCGTACTGGCAGTCGAGGAGAGATGTCATAAAACTCGGACAACTTTCTAAAGAGTGAAAGTCATCGTTTAACATACTGTGGAGGGGACGTACCCAATTGGTAGTCCCGGATCTCCAAAACATTCCTAATGTCCAATAAATTCAAGAGATGACGTGTCAAGGCAATAGCGACCTTAACAGGCGCTTGTGGGTGTGGGAGAGGTGGGGGGAATACCCCGTGCTTAGCATTTCTATCTTCTTTTTATTTTCTAATTGTGTAGAGTGAGGAGGTTTGCTCTTCCGATTTCCGTGTTTTTGTGTTTTTGTTGTGATATTGTACCAGATTGCCGGATGTGAAGAATCTCGTGTTAGATTTTGAGATCAGAGTTGTGTCATCGCTCAGCTTCATGTAAGTTTAGGAATCCTGTATCCAAATCTTAATGACTAACATTTTTCTTTTTGCACAACTTTTAAAGACTCTATATTTAGTAGAGTGGCCCCTTTCAAAACATCGAGGACGATGTTTAGCTCTAGTATGGGGGGGGTCTTCGATTTGATTTGCCTGCAGCCGTTGTTATCACGTAATCCCGTTTCTACCAACCAAAATTTTGCAAAAATACCAAAAAAATGAAGAAAAAAAATTATTAAAAATTTTCAAAAATAAAATAAGTGTTTTGTCACAGTTTCGACTTTGAAGTTTGGCCCTAGCTAGTTCCTAAATTTTTGTGCTAAGCTTTCACGAGATGAAGAACAAGAAGTGATAGAGTTAAATATAAGTTTATGTGCTAAGCAAGATTCTTCTAAGCTTATATGAGTAACTTGTGGCTTTTTCTCCCATTAGCTTTTAATCCGCCTAATCATACGTGCTCATTTCATTTCAACTAAGTCAATCGATAGAAAAAGCTTCAAATTTGTAACTTGATTCTTTAAAACGAGTTTTTTCTGTTCCTAGTAATTTGAAAGTTAAAATGCCAAAGAAGCATGAATGAAATATGAATGCAAAAATGCATGAATATTAAAATTATGCCAATGAAGCATACATTTGAGTATATGGAGCAAGTAAAAGATGTGTCGTGATATCCCGCTACGCTAAGCGTGGTGGTGTTCAATAAGCATCTTTACTTCTAGGGATTTGAGTGTGTTGAGATATTCACTAGGAAGCGAGGTCTAAGGTGAGGGTTCAAATCTAGAAGAGCAAGCCTTATCCTTAGCATATTAGTGAGAAAGGTGTTGATGTGATTTCCGCTTACGGCTGCAACGGGGTGGGGTGGTTTCAAACTAGAGCAGGTCGTTGGTTGTGAATATCTACCAGGGAGAGCGATGGGTCATAGGTAGAGTGTTCAGTTAGAGCAAGCTTCTCCTAGCTTTAAGAACTGTTATGATTATGATGATAAGTGTTGCAAAGTTCTACAGTAAGAAATTTTCGTTCTTTAAGTAATCCAAGTTACAAGGTCTAAAAAAGTTGTTGCTTTGAGTCGTGATCATCTTGAATTGTACGGACTCTGAAAATAAGTTGATCTATAGTTGAGTTGTATTGAGTACACACATTTAAATCATATATATCAGCAGTAAGTCCCTGATTAGCATGTACTTGTCCCATGATACGGATCCAATCATCATCTGTGTAGTACTTTGCAGAATTCAGAACATCCTCTTGCCTCTTCCTCTGTCTTTCCTATTGTTCTCTAGCCAACCCAGCCTGTTCCTCGTCATATAGTTTCTTTGCAGCTTCTGCACCCAATCTGTCCTCCTCCAATTGTCTGAAAGACCTTTGCTTGATTGGAGGATCCTCCTCTATCATAGGAGATTTTCCTTTGTTAAAGGGAGCATCAGCAAACTCAACAGAAGGACCAGTAGGAACATTAGTTGCACTACCAAATGCAGTAGTGGGAGTGGATGAACCAGGAGGAATGTCAGCTGATTGATTGTCATCAGCAGGAATAGAAGATGTGTCAGCAGCAGCAGTAGCAGCTGCTTTAGCAAGCTTGATCAATGGGTCTACATCTTGTTCCTCTGCCTCCCTGATATGTGTTTAAATACACATACCATTTTCTATATTAAGCGGGCCTAAATGACTAAAAACATACCAAAAATACATTATATTTGTATGTTTGCATTTGTATTGTGCAGGAAACGGATATTCAAGAAAAAGAGCAAAAAGAAAACCAAAGACAAACAAATCCAAGCACGGAGTAGAAAGGGCAAAGTCAAAAGTCATCAAAATGAAGAAAATACAACTTGAGGGGCTAAAACTGCCAAGTCTAAAGTTGTATTACAAAGTTATAAGAAAGGAGGGACCAAAGTTGCAAACCGGGTAGAGATTACATTTAAGTTATACAACTTGAGGGGACCAAACTGCCAACTCCCCAAAAAGTCTTCTTTCCCGCCCCAAAAACCCAGTTACAACTGGTATGTCGCCCATACTTTCTTCCCTGCAAAACCACTTCTCTCCCTAGCCAAAATCATTTCATCCACCCTACATTTTCCCCCCAGCTGTATAAAAGTCCATGTTGGCAATCCCTCACCATTCCCAAAACATTTTCGATGGCTAAGATTGTTTCAAAAGAAGCACAAAAGGGATTGAAGGCTGGGATTTGTTTTAGGACTTACCTCACACAACAAGCACACTTCGTTTTTGCTCTCCAAAGAAGAGCAAGCTGCAAGTTGAAGACTTCGGCTATAAATAGAGCTTTTTGTAAGCCTTTGAGGCATCTAGTTTTTAGTTTTTAATCTTAAAAATAATTTAGCTTATTTTCAGTTTGTTTCAAGTCATTTACAGCTTTTACTTTCATCTTTGTAACACTTTCAAGATTAATGCAAGTTTGAAGTTTTTAAAGTCAATATTACAATACCAGTGTTAAGTTTCTCAATCATATTGTTTTGTGTTCAAAAAGTTCTCATCACAGCTTACTCATAGGCTGTTTTCATTAAGTGAAAATAAAAAGTTAAGTAGTTAAGAGAAAATCATAAGTATCACTCTCAAATATACCACAGCTTAGGTTTTGGATGATAAGCCAGTTCTGGATGGGCTTATGGACTCTCACTAGCTTGTTTTATACAAGCTAGAGCTTGTAGATTCTCTGTTTGACCCTGTTTTGAGCAAGGGTGTTGTAAGTTTTTCTTTTCCTTATTGTTCTTATTTTCTGCAGAACTGTTTTAAGTGCTTATTTTGCTTATTTGCTAGTTAAAAAGTGTTTACTTTACTTTCTTACTTAGTACTGATAGTTTACTTGTTAAATCTGTTAGTTATAAGTTAATACTGCTAGTTCACTTTTTGAGCAGTATTAACCTTAAAGCTACCAGTACTAACTCCAAGTTAGTACTGCTAGTTCATTTTCTTTAGCTTCTTCAATAGCCGTCACCTTGGCTCTCCATTTCAATGGAAGAGCACGAAGAAACTTTCTAACATGATTCTTGTTGGAGTAGTCCGGAACTAAAGATTTAAGACTAGTTATGATATCATTGAATCGTGTGAAGCCGCTATCAATAGTTTCTTCATTAGAGATTGAGAACTTCTCATATTCTTGAATGAGAAGATTAATCTTGCAATTGTTGACTTGTGAATTGCCTTGGTGAGTAATGATGAGTGTATGCCAAACCTCCTTGGCGGTTTTGCACATGAAGACTCGCTCGTACTCCTTGCAAGGTAGAGCATTGTAAATGGTAATCTTGGATTCTTCATTCTTGCCAAGTTGTTTCTTCTCAATATCCATAAGAAGTTCATATGACATTTTTTCATCAACTTTGTTTCTGAATCTTCAACTTCAAAGTAGAAGTACCCAATTTGAATGACTTTCTAGAAGTCGATATCTTTAGACTTAACGTAAGTCTCAAAGCGGGCTTTCCAAAAGTAAAACCCATTTGGTTCTAGCAAAGGTGGTCTTTGCATAGAACACCCCTCAACCTAGTTCTCTTGAGCCATTGATCTTTACTTTACTTTTTAAAAAACCAGAGTTAGGATTTTGAACTTTTTGAAAAAGAAGGTTTCAACTTAAAACGACTTCTCAAGAAGGCTTTAACGATTGAAAACTTAAGTAAACCACTCTGATACCAATTGTATAACCGTAGAGGGGGAATACGGTTTTCTTGACTTCTTTGAAGTTTATAAAACTTCAAGTCTCGAAAAAGCCGAGTAGTGTACTAATCTACTTTGCAATGAGAACAATAAGTAGATAGAGAGAAGAATAGATAAGAAGAGACACCACGATATATACTGGTTCGGGAAGGGGGGCTATAAACCGTATTACAATTAAACACCACCGAATTTCAACAAAGCTAGACACTCACACAGAAGAGTTACTAACTATGGTATTCCACCCTCGGAATCCACCCCTAAGAACCCGTGATTCGAATTAACCTATAAACTCTAAAATCCTTCCCCTTGGAAGCTTTCCAAAACCTCAACTAGATCCTCAATGATCTAGGCTTGATCCTACGGATACAAGACTTTACTTACAACTCGATTGGATAAATAAAGAATAAATGAACCAAGTCCTAACCTAACCTAGAGACTCAATTCTGATAGAAAGGGTATGAGAAAGAAGACCCTCGACAAAACACAAAAGTATGGATTAGGTACTTGTGTGGCTCTCTTGCGGAGATGTGTTCACTTCAATAGAATGATAGATGCGAAGTTTGGAACACTTAATGTTAGACTTAGAGGATTAGAGAAGAGAAAAGAGAGGAAAGAATGTTTGCAAGAGGTGAGGAATGCAAAGGCTGAGAGGGGGAATTTATAAGACAAAAACCTAAAAGTGGGTAAATGCAATTCGCGTCTGGCACGCTGGCCGTGTGTCAGCGCGTGGCCAGCGCGCCAGAGACCTGAACCCATTTTTTCAGGTTTTTGGCTTTTTTAACTACTCGCTCTTGTTAAAACCCCAGTTATACTTCACGCTATGACCTTTCAATCATTCTTACACTCAAGGTCAACCAACTCAAATAGCTATTTGATAAAAGCTTTTGTGAAGTGTTTAAAAGACTTTTGTTTGTCCAATGCTAGTAGAGAGAAAAGACATATTTAACAAGGGTAGATTATATATTCCTCAAAGTGTAACTAAGCATAGTTGGGATACAACTAAAGATTTGAAATGGCTAGTTAGGTGTAACACCCCCAATTTTAGATAGCAACATAAGGTAACCGGGGGTGCTACTTCATAGCACATAGTACAAGTTATAGAAAACAACCTCTAAATGAGACGTTTTGAAAAATTACACATTCGGTATATAATAAAACATCAGAGTTCATAAAAGTACAAGGTCCCAAAAATTTTAAACATTATATCATGTTTTTCAAAAGAAAGTTTTATTAAATGGTAATAATAATGTAGAGTCTTCTAAATATATCGTGCGGCTTCCTTCCAAGACAACACCTTAAGAACCTGAGATAAACATGCTAAAAACATCAACAAATAATGTTGAGTGAATTCATAGGTTTGATAATAAAGCAGTGGACCACATAGGTTTTTAAATAAAGCAGTTTTAAGTAAACCAAGTAATGTTATAGATATCAATATAGTGCTCCAACGAGCAGTTTAGTCGATCACAAGATTTCAAGTAATAGTTGACTAATGAAACACGTTCAAAAGTCGAAAGTATTTATTATTGCACTAACCTCATGACACCGAACCTTAACGTATTATGGCAAATCCTATCCAGATTTGTCCCCCGAAATTGGATGTTCTTCCAAATACCGTAGTATTACCTCAAATGTTAAATGCGTCAATTTGACATGGTATTAGTTATTTCATACCCGGACGGGGATTGTCTGTCCTAATAGATCTATTTACAACATTCACGTTTATTTCATAAAAAGTAATTAACGGTTTATGATATTGAGGATTTAATGGCAGAAGTGGTACTTAGGCAATAATATATCAGGAAAAGCATATAGTTTAAAAACACTTGTGTCCATAAGTAAAAGTAAGTAGCATGTATCTCCCCTAAGAAGTTTATAAAACAGTTAAACAAATAAAAGGGGGCTATGAACTCACCTTTAAGCAATGCGATAAAATATATCGAGATTACATGTCGAGAGACCGAGAAAAGATAACGAGAAATGAGCGTCGGGAGTCGGGAAAAGTCCTAGATGCAACCTAAAATTAATGTCGCGTCTTAGGATATATGAATATTACGCAAGTACATATAAATAAGTTTTTATAAAGCTTTTATATAGATTTAGTATTGTACTTAAAATTTGTAATTTTTATAAAAACAATTGGGCCCAAAACAAATGTCCATATTTTAAATATTGTAAGCCCATTAACATGGGCTTATCTAATTTTCTAGTTTAGTCCCATTTTAAAAACTTATAACTCCTAATCTGTAAATAGTCTCGATGTGGTTCTTATGTCTACGGAAAGGTAAACGAGTCTATTTTTCCACTACAACAAAATAAGCCTAATGCAACATTTTACAAGCAACATTTTTTAAATGTGTTGCATTTTTCACAAGATTGAAGAAAGGGCGACATTTCCAAAATAAGTGTTGCATATTAACATTAAAAAACAACACTTTTACTAAAGTGTTGCAAGTTTGACAACATAAGAGCACTGGGAGTGGTGGTGCCAAACTCAAAAAGTGGTGCCACGTCAGCAAAAGAGAGTTTGGCACCAGAAATGCTATGGCATCAGAATTCAGTGGCATTGGTTTGACATCAGAATTCTGGTGCCATAACATTTTTTAATTTTTTTTAAATTTTTTTTTCATATTTATTTAAAATACACTTATTTATATAACCAAAAATAAAATTCATTGAAATTAAAAACATTACATTAATAAAAAAAATGTTACATAAAAATAAAAAGCATAATATGTAAAAAGAAATAAACAATGAGGGCTAAAATGTCAACTTAAAATAACAACAAGGTTAAAAAAAACACCCTCTTTCCTCTTTCCCTGTCTTCTTTCTTCTTCTTCTTCCTGGACATAGAACACGCAGCCATTGACAAAAATACACAAAAGCTTTATCATCAAACACAAACATACACACACAGGAAACACACAGGAAACACAAAAAAGCAACAAAAAAAAAAGTTTCGCGTGGGCTGTTAGCCACGGCGCGAGAAGGCTTGCCCCAAGCCACGAAGTGGTGCGTCATGGCCTTTTCTCGCGCCAAAGCTTGGCGCCAGGCTAACAGCCGACCACTCCCTCAGCTCTAAGGCAACATATCTAAAAAGTGTTGCAGTTACTAATTGCATAAAGTCACAAACAACACTAAAGTCTTACACAAATTTTTTTATA